>VZRP01016554.1:0-13099 GCA_013397995.1 Malurus elegans
AAAATAGAAATATAAATGACGTATATATATATATATCTCAAAGTCACAGTGCAGGGATTGAAGACAATTCACAAGCCAAGCATTCCCTCATGCAAAAAATCATTTTTGTACATACTATTCTGCCTAGAAAAAACAAAACAACCAAAAATTTTCCACTTTTCACTGAGTTTGCTGTAGATGGGCTGAAATTCCTTGAGGGTTTTTGTAAGAAAGTAAAAATAAGAGCAGTCACATTATTTTTTTTGGTGATTTTAAAATTTTAACATTAATATCCACTTCACAGTGAATTGAAAGAATACAGATGTGGAAAAAAAACACAGAGTGCAGGCGGCTGATTAAAGAACCTTTAAACACAAATTCTTGCTGATAACACCTTAATCCAACCCTCACAGCTCCAAGGGGCTCTCCAAGCCCCGGGCTGGGTGTTGGTTGCATCCACACCCCTTTTGGGAAGTTGGAGGAGGGGAAAAAGTCCTTCAAGGGAGAAGAGACTTCCAGCAATAAATAGCTGGGAATGCCCTGGGTGAGCTCAGGGATGGGGGATACCCTCTGCTGCTCCCTCAGCTACCGAGCATGGGAAACAAGGCAAAAGTATTTAAAAAAATGGAAAAGGAAGAAATTTAAGACTAAAAGCAAAAAAAGAGAAAAAATCCCCAACAACCATCCACCAAAAATCGCTGCACAGGACCTCATGTGGTTGCACTGGTGGGTTTTCCTTTTCCATGTATCCAGGAGGAGGGAAGGCACAGCCTCACAGGACTGACAAAATCAGGGAAGAGGGCAAAATTCCTAAAATATTCAGAAATACTAAAAAAAGGGCTAATTTGGTGCATGGGGCAGGACTGCGGTGCTGGGGCAGGGGAAGGATAAAGAAGAGGGAAGGGAGGAAAAGGGGGAGGATAGGAAAGGATGGGAAGAAGAAAGGAGAAAGAAGGGGAGAGGAGAAAAGAAGAAAAGGAGAAAAAAAAAGGGAAAAGGAGAAAGGGAGAAAATGAGTAAAAGAGAAAAGGGGAAAAGGAGAAAAGAAGAAGAAGAGAACATGAGAAAAGGAGAAAAGGGGAAAAGGAGAAAAGGAGAAAAAGAGAAAAGGGGAAAAGGAGAAAAGGGGAAAAGGAGAAAAGGAGAAAAGGAGAAAAGGGGAAAAGGAGAAAATGGGAAAAGGAGAAAAGGGGAAAAGGAGAAAAGGGGGAAAGGGATATCCTGAGTTGGAAGGGACCCACAAAGATCACCAACTCCAAGTCCTGGCCCTGCACAGGACATCCCAATAGCCAAGAGCATTGCAGAAGGTCCCAAAGATGCTGAATTTTTTTTTTTTTCTAAACACGTGTTTTTATTTCTATTTATTCATACTGGTTCATTTTATATAATTACATATGTTTCCTAAGTGTCTCTATGTACACACACATATATCTGTGCAGCTGAACCCACTGCTCCTTCCAGGAGCCTCCTCGCTGCTCCCACTGACCTCTGGAAACCCAGATTCCTTCAAACATGCCAAAGCCACTCCTTCCAGGATAATTATGGAGCAAAAAAAAAATTTAAAAACAGAGCTATTTTCATTTATCACGAGTCCAGCAGAAATGCTGATGTGTTTGCTGGGTGACACAGTCGCTGTCTTGGGGCAAAATCTGTAATTTAAGGAAAATATGAGTCTTCTGGAGTGCACTGGAGCAGAGTCTCCTCCATCCCCCAACGGGGATTTAATTACAGAGCAAAGTTCAAAATGGAACAAAAATCCCTCCGGCCTCTGGTCACAACACTTGAAAAATTACACTTTGAAACAGGGAGATAAACAGCCCATAAAATTATCATCAGACTGATGTAACAAAGCTGCAGCCAGGAAGAGCTGATGCTCCTGGAGCTAATGGGGCATGAGAGGGGTTTTAATCACATCTCCCATTTGTATTTGACACAGGCAATGGAAAATCCCCTGTGCAGCAGCTGCTCTGCAGCCACCACCTGTGGAAGGGTTTTTATCCATGGAGAAACAGAGTGGTGCCTGAAATTCTCCTGGATCTGTCACCATGGGCAACTCTCACCATTGTTTCTATGGAATCCTGAAATGGTTTGGGTTGGAAGGGACCTTGAAGATCATCCCATTCCACCCCCTGGCATGGGCAGGGACACCTTCCACTGTCCCAGAGTGTCCCAAGCCCCATCCAGCCTGGCCTTGGGCACTGCCAGGGATCCAGGAGCAGCCACAGCTTCTCTGGGCACCCTGTGCCAGGGCTTCATCACCCTCACAGACAGGAATTCCTTCCCAATATCCCATCCATCCCTGCCCTCTGGCAGTGGGAAGCCATTCCCTGAGTCCTGTCCCTCCATCCCTTGTCCCCAGTCCCTCTCCAGCTCTCCTGGAGCCCCTTTAGGCTCTGCAAGGAGCTCTGAGCTCTCCCTGGAGCCTTCTCTTCTCCAGGTGAGCACCCCCAGCTCTCCCACCCTGGCTCCAGAGCAGAAGGTCTCCAGTCCTGGAGCACCTCCACGGCCTCCTCTGGATTTGTTCCAACAGCTCCATGTCCTTCCTGTGCTGGAGACCCCAGTGCTGGATGCAGCATTCCAGCAAAATCCAAAGCACAAGGAACAAGTCACCTGTGTCCTCCTCCTGCCTTGTGTATCAACAGAAACAAGCTGGGACTAAAATTTTGTTTAAAACCATTGCACCTTGTCCTATTTTACCCCTGCAAAAATTTTACCCAACTTTATTTTCAGGGAAACAAATATTCAGGAGAAGATCCACACCCACCCGCAGAGGTGCCCAAAACAGGGCGATCCCGTGCTGGAATTTCAGCTTGAAAATAATATTTCTTGCACGAAAAATAGTTTTGACTTAATAAAAATAAAAAAACCAACCACCAAACAAACAGGGACAAAAGGAGCCTTGTTCCCAACTCTGATTCCATGAGCACGACCCAGTTCAGGAGACCTCTCTCTTATCCCGGCGTGCCAGGGCACACGTTCGTGGCAAAGTCCTGACGTCAAAGGCCCTGTGTAGTGGCACAGAGTGATTCAAGAGCAAGGAAAAAAGGAGGAGGGAATAAAAAAAAAAAAAAAAAAGCCCTGTAGAGGAGACTGAGCACATCGGGATGCAATGCTGCATGTGGATGTTCCATGTGTCTGTCCTTGCTCAGAGAAATTACGGAGCGTCTGCTGCTAATGAGGGAATTGCTGGAAAAAGAAGTGGGATCCTTTTATTGCCTTTTATTGGGATTCTGAGTGAGCTTTGCAATGGAAAGTCCGTGTCTTGATGAGGCAGGGGTGGTAACTGGAGCCCTGAGGAGCTGAGACATCAACCCCAAATAGCCCAAAATGCTGCTCCTGCCACTGCAGGGCTCGAGATGCTCATCACACGGGACACAGGGAGAAGAGCAAATCCCAACAAGCCCAAAAGCCACTTTTTCTAAAGTAAACTCTAGGAAGGAAGCTCTTTCCAATGTTAATAGGATTGCTCAATTAGCTTACTTGAAAGTTTATTAACTTGGATTGTATCTTGTTCCACCCCCTGCCATGGGCAGGGATACCTCCCAGTATCCCAGGTTGCTCCAAGCCCCATCCAACCTGAGCTGGGACACTTCCAGGGATGTGGCATCACGGTTTCCTGCACAATTTTCCCTATAATTTTAAGCTTTTTGGATATTTGGTAGCTTTATATTCCATTTAAATGCTTGCACGGTCATACTCAACCCTGTTTAAAGCCCTGGGGATGCTGAACCCAGCTGGAATATTGGGAAACTCTCCAGAGGAGCAAGAGCTGAGATCACCTCAGCTCCCCAACACCCCCAGCATTGATGGCTCAGGTAGGTCTTTACGAGTGCTGTGCAGAATTACTTTAAATCCCTGCACCAGCAACCCAGAGAAATATGGATTACCCATTTTTCTGGGGCAGGGAATAAAGGAAAGCAAGGGTGGATCGTTATTTTTTTAATTGGATTTTTTTTTTGAAACAGGATCTTTGCAACCTGATTTTGCCAATTTTTCCCCCCCGCCACTCATCAAGCAGCCCTCCAGAGGAGGCTGTCACTGGCTGCTCCTGCCTCCATGAAATCATGAGAAATGGCAGAAAACTCAATTAAGGAATGTGGTTTCCATGATTCATCCGGCACAAAATAGGAAGCATCGGACAGAAATGCAGCAGCAGAGGAAGGAAGGAAATAAAGAAAAGCACTTCTCCAGGGAGCTGTCCTGAGGAGCAGCCCAGCCTCCCTCACCCTGCAGCCCTGGACTGAGCTCCCTTCCCTCTCCAAAAAGGACAAGTGTCCCAGGGTGACAGCAGCCTGCAGCCCTGACTCATCCCCACGGAATGTGCAAGCCAGAGGAGCTGCTCCTGCCAAGCAGACCTCACACCCAGTCACGGAGCCAGAGGATGGATGTGTGTTGGGATGGATGATCCTTAAGGCAGAGAAAGGAAGATGCAGGCAACCTGAGTTCCCAATCTTGAAATCCCAAACTTGCACCAGGCAATTCCCCAAGTGTCTTAATGATGGTAATCTCTGGTTAAAGCTCAGTTCCTTGGGAAGTGAGGTCTGGAGCCCACAGGATACCTCAGGCAACTGTAATTGTAAATGTTGGTCCTTCTCTTGCAGGTCCATATGTGATTGTGGCCTGAAGAACAGGGAACTGGCACAGGGTGCCCAGAGAAGCTGTGGCTGCCTCATCCCTGGAATGTTCCAGGCCAAGCTGGACAGGGCTTGGAGCGATCTGGGATAGTGGAAGGTGTCCCTGTCCATGGCAGGTGTAGAATGAGATGAGCTTTGAGCTCCCTTCCAACCCAAACCATTCCAGAATTCCATGATTTCTTTTTTGTTCTGCCTGTTGCCCCAAGCCCATTAATGAAAACAAAACGCTTTTAAAATTTGACTTCAGCACCTCCAGACTTGAGTTTGGATCTGCATCACCCATGCCAGGCCCACATCCAAGCACCAAAGCCCTAGGGCAGAACATGAGGGATGGCAGTGGGGACAATTCCTGCTGCAGAAGCTCTGGAGCCAGACATGGTGCCAAGGAAAGCTCTGTGGAGCATCAGCCAGGAAAGGAAGCTGAGCAAGACAGGGACAGAGGTTCTTCCAGGCAATTTCATAAAGCCCAGACTTTCTAATTGAATTGGCAGTTTCAGCAATTAACCCTTCCCAAAGTACATGTGCCTGCAGGGAGCAGGGGAAAATAAAGCAAACAACCAGCAGCCAAACAGGTGTCACGGGCTGGGATGAAATTTCAAATCCATCGGCAAGATGGATTTTTTGGGTGCTGTCAGGATGTTCTGCAAGCTAAAAATCAGCTGAGGTTGCAAAGGGGAAGGTTTCTGCAGCTGCTGGTGTGGCTGGTTTTCTGTGGGCATCCCCTCCCAGCGCTGCCATCTAACTGTTGGCCAAATTCAGCCACATTTGACTAAAAAGTGGAGTTCTCCAAACTCCACCTGGTCTGGAAGAGAGGGATCAATGCTGGCACAGGGACATGCCATGCACACAGCTCCCACCTGAACAGCTGCAGAGTGTGAGCTGCACCCAGAGGTGCTGCAACCTCGCTGGAAAATGGGGGAATGAAAGAAAAATCAAGATCAGCTCTGCAAAAATAAAATTGAAAAGCTTTTCTCTGGTTCTCTGGGCACTTCTTGTATCAGTTCTACCTGGTGGAAGCTCCAGCCTGGATGAGAGCAATGTGTCCAAAGCAAATCTGGGTAAGAAAATAAAATTACAGCAACTCTGCTCAAACTCCACCCAGCAGGAATTTGGGGGTCTCATCATTTTTCCAAATTACATACCATAAAACCCTGAAAACTACTGGAACATCGAGAACTGAATCCCACCAGCCGAGTTTTGCTCAGTTTTGTTTCTCTGCCCTTTCCAAGCAATCAATTGACATTTCACAATGAGAATGAAGAAATGCAGCTTCTCCAAAATGTTTTCACACCACGAGACTTTTCCCCCCAGCACACCCAGGGGTGGACATTGGGCTGAAATCCGTGAGCTCCACAAGGGCTGTAAATCTCCTTCCTTCCCCTCGTCTGTCAGAAAAACCAGCACTAAAAAAACTCCCCCAACACCCAATCCAGGAGCTGGTGATGTTGAAATGACTGAAGTTTGCAGTGCAAATACTCCCTCATCTTTCCCAACTCAGTAAACATTCCCCACATCCACAATTTCAGGTAGTTATCCACAATCTTTCTTTTTTTTTGATCACATCAAAGACCAAGGGTTAAAATCCAGGTAGCTGGTTTGCTGAATCATGGAGTCCCACAATGGCTGGGGTTGGAAGAGACCTTAAAAACCATTTAATTCCACCCCCAGGGACACCCTCCACTGGACTATGGTGCTCCAAATCCAACCTGGCCTTGAACATTTCCAGGAATTCTATTTTGAGAACAATTTATTTGAGTTTTTATATGGTTGAGACAGATTCAGCCAGATGTCTGGGTGAAACACAAGCCCTGATGGATAACAGTGAGGAAAAGGGAAAGAAAAAAAAAAGAGGATTAAAAAAAAGGGGAAGTTTATCAATGTGATGATTTCTATGATTTTTCAGCTTCCCCCACCACGTGCCTTACGTCAAATCGAAACCTGACAGAGATGGAAGAGGAAACTACTGATTTGGGCTGGGTGGGAGCAGCAAACCCAACAATTTCCTGTCTGTGGTGTGACAAACCCAGGCTCTGGGATCTGCGGGAACGCCAAACCGCCTCCCACCCTACACTCCTTCCCCTCCCACTGGGACCTGTGAGCTCGACCGGGCTCTTTCCAGCTATATCAGATGGGTCACAGGGACAAAATTAAAAAAAAAAAAAATTTAAAAAAAAAACTTAATTGTTTTGGCTCCTAAAGAATCACTCTGAGTATAAATATTAATTGCCGTGACTGCAGCTCAGAGCAGCTTCTGTATGGCTTTTACCTCCCCCCACCATGAATTCCTCTGGTCATTGGCAGCTCAGCCGAATATTCCGCTCAGGCTCACAAAGAGGACATTATTTGAGCCACGATCAATCTGAGCCCACGGTGGAGCTTCCTGGAGTCCAAAGCTGGATGTAAAGGAACGAGCTGGCCCCTCGTGGATCGATGTGCATGGCTGGAGTGAGTGCTAACAGCACTGCCATGTTGTCACTGAAATGTCACTAAAATTTGCTGTGTGGAGGACAAGGATCAGCACAGACCACAAGCAAAGGGATTAATTGAGGGGCACCATGGAAATGGAGGGAATGGGAGCAGCTCTGCTCATATTCCTTGAGGATGCTGCTGAAGAGGGAGCATCCAGCAACTTCCAGGGTACCAATTCCAGCTCAGAACAGCCCAAAATCCTGCCTGGATCTGGAGCAGGAGGATTTTGATGCCCAGCAGGTGCCACATTCCCCTCTGTGCTCACCATCCCACCGCCTGCCAGCTGTGCAAGTTCTGCTGTTTAAAAGCTTGGGAAGAAATTTTCCAAGGAAATCTGGAGCGAGGTCAGTGCCTGCTCAAACCACAGCAGCAACCACCACCCCCATTTATGACATTTTTCGGGACAGGCTCTCAGCAGCCAGCCCCAGAGGGAACACAAACAGCTCCTGGCGGATTGAATGGCACTTGGAGTCCTCTCATGGACGTCACGCACTTGAAAAGCAGCACTGAGGAGTGACAGAGTGCTGATTTTGAAGGGAAAAATCCTCATCTCAAGTGACAACCTGTGGACAGATGAGCACCTGCGGATGTCCCAGGTGAAGGTGCTCAGGTGACATCGTGGGCACAGATGGGAGGAACGCCCTGAGCTCATGCCTGGCACCAGGTACTGATGCTCACATACCTGATTTTGGGAGGCCTGGCTACAAGCAGAGAATCCCAGAATGGTTTGGGTCGGAAGAGAACTTAAAACCCATCCCACTCCCACCCCTGCCATGGGCAGGGACACCTTCCACCTGTCCAGCCTGGCCTTGGGCACTGCCAGGGATCCAGGGGCAGTCACAGCTTCTCTGGGCACCCTGTGCCAGGGCCTCCCCACCCTCACAGACAGGAATTCCCAATTCCCAATATCCCATCCATCCCTGCCCTCTGGCAGTTTGAAGCCATTCCCTGTGTCCTGTCCCTCCATCCCTTGTCCCCAGTCCCTCTCCAGCTCTCCTGGAGACCCTTTAGGCCCTGCCAGGGGCTCTGAGCTCTCCCTGGATCCTTCCCTTCTCCAGGTGAGCACCCCCAGCTCTCCAGCCAGGCTCCAGAGCAGAGGGGCTCCAGCCCTGGACCCTTACCCAGCAGCTCCACATCCCTCCTGTGCTGGAGACCCCAGAGCTGGATGCAGCATTCCAGCAAAGCACAAGGAACAGGCCACCTCCAAGCCAAGCCCTGCAGCCTCCTCCTGCCTTGTGTTTACAACAAGCATGAGCTGGGACAAGGACTCTGCAATCCTCTCCCATAGCCTTAAGCTGTTTCCAAGAGTTCATTCCAGTAGCAAGGCAAAGAATTTCCCCAGCGAGTCTCACGAGGGCCTGGAGTGTTTATAAGCACTGCAAAACCTCAAACACAAACCTGGGCAAATCAATGACGCTGCACTTTGTTGGTGTTTTATTCATAAACCTTTCAGGGGTCCATTAAGGAAAGGAGATTTCACAGGGAGAACAACACTAATATTTAGAATTGATCTTGCAAGGAGTGGAGCTGAAATCCTTGGAAGATAACACAACAAAGTCTATTTAACGGTGAAAAGAGGCCCTGGGGTGAAGCCCGGACACATCTGCAGGCTAAAACCATTGGGAAAAAAAAAAAAAAAAAAAGATCTTGAAGTGCTACAACCAAAACTTTCCATGGGACAGCTCCTGTGCCACTCCTCAGGTGACATCCCACCCTCTCCCAAATGATGCAAAGGAGATAGTGCCAAAGGGAACAATGGGGCTTAAACCAGTTGCACCAACCCTTATCCCAGCTGTGATTCACCAAAAACCCCAAGGCTTCAGATGTCATCAGTGCCTGCCATTATCAGCCTGTTTGAGGGCAGAGGGTTTGCCCTGACATTTATCCCTGTCAGCTCTCTTGCCCTTCCCAGGTCAATAAAACAGGGATGCCATCACACTGCCCATCCTTAAACCCTTTTGATCCAAAAGGGCATCTGTAATTCTGAATCTTGTGAGGTTTTTTTCACTCAGTTATCTGTTTTCCTCAGGTACAAGCCCCAAAAGGTTCTCAGTCCTCCCCCAGTGCTCCCAGCAAACCCCAGGAGCTGGGGTCAACCACCACCAATACCCTGCCTGTAAAAGAATCCCAGAGAGAAATCCACATTTCCATCACAAAACTTCTATGCACGGACTTTCTGAATCTGCTCAGTGCACATTTAGGTCATCTGTCTTAAGCTGTTCCTCTGCCAGACACCGTTTGTGCCCCCTGCCCTGTTTCTGTCAGTTATTCCTTTATTCCCACAACCAGACAGAGCATCCCCCACATATCCCACAGAATTCCATAAACCCCACAGAGTTCCTCCCAAGTGTGTTTCAAAAATAAGCAGGATTTTAATTCCATGTGTTTAAAACAGCCTCAAGTTGACAACAACAATAACCTGCGTTCACTTCCTTCCTTCCTCTACTCCCAGTGATTTTAAGCCTCGCTTTATTTTTTTTTGTTTGTAAGTCAATAGTGGCAAAATTCCTAAAAAACCCTGAGCGAGCACCAGGAGTTCCCAGTACAGACCCCAGCCCTCACAGAGCAACTAAATGCTGCTGCTCTTAAAACCTCAGCACTTTCTTCTTATTTTTCAGGGATGCCTTTGCCAAGAACTTGGCACGGCTCAATTAACAGAGTGGCTTAATCCAGCGGGTGATGAATAACAGGGGAGCCAACAGGTCATTGCAATTCACTTGAGTTACCAGAATCCCTATCTGCTGCTTGGGCTTTCTCCAATCTCTGCCTGCATTAGCCACGGATTTTAATTGCCTGTTCCCAACCAGTCCAACTGCAGCCGCTCTGCACAGGCAGGGACCGAGTCCACGGGATTTATGGATACCTGCAGCCCTGCAGTTAAGGAGGAGAGACTTTGCTGGATATTTACTGCACTCTTTCTCCTGCAAGCATCAATAAATGCTAATGGAAATCAAGATTTTTCCCTTTTCCAAGCAGTCCTTGCTGCTGGGAGGAAGGAAAGCATTTTTCCCCCCCATTCACTAATGGTGAAGAGGTCTTACCAGCACCCTACAACCAGAGTGTGGCTGATCTGCTGCAAATTCCCACTGGGGCGGTCAAATTCACTAGAACTCTAGGCAGGCCACAGAAATCTCCATTCCAAAGGCTGTAGGATTTGTCCCAAAGGATGGAGCACACAAACCCCAGCCCGAGGCGACGACCCGCCTTCCTTCCTCCCCCCGCAGTGTGCAAGCGGAACAGTCCACGGGGGATCCCACAGGGAAACCCAGTACTGCAAGGAAACTTCATTTTTAGGAAATTTCCTTAAAACTCAGGGCAGAAAATCTGCTTGGCAGGAGAAGAATAATTTTTGTTAACACTGAAAGTTGTTGAAATCATGAAAGGAACAGCAGCAGGCACAGAGGAATGACAGGGAGGAAAAGGTTAAAAATGCAGGGAAAGGGGTTTCAATGTGGAAAAATTGCAAAATGAATTTATGTGGAGAGCAAGCAGCGCAGAGGCTGGATGAAGGAAGGCATTGAGGAGCACGGGAGGATGAGGAACGAGCCCCGTCCCACCCCGCTCCGCTCAACCCGACCCCGCTAAACTGGCAGGAGCTCAAAGAAGAGCCATAAAAATAATGAGGGGGCTGGAAGAGCTGACACGCAGGAAGATTAAAAGGAACTAAATACGTATAGCTTGGCCGGGCGACAAAAGCCAAGGGGAAAGGGAAGGCAACAGCCGGAGATATCTATGGATCTGACCATCGCCACTGGGGCTGAGCCCCCTGGGGAGTTCCATCCCCTCTCCCCACGCCGCTGCGGCCGCCGCATTCCTTCCCTCTCATACAATCCCTAATTTAACAAGTGGAGAGGATCCGGGCAAACATTTGGGGGGGGGATGGATTACGTCAGGAGCTAATTTAGGTCCTCGCTGGGCTCCGGCCCCGCGCACATGCCTGGCTTTCCACACACTGGATCTGCTCCGGCGTCTCCCGACACACAGCACCGAGGGGAGCATCGCTCCTTCACTCACGAGCGGATTTTTTATCATCTCTAGAAAGCTGGTTTGCTTTTTCCCCAGCCACGGAGCGCTCAACTTCAGCAAAACTTTCTGCGCCTCCAGCGTTAAAGAAAAAAAACAGAAATAAAATCAAGTTTTCGGGGAGTTCAGGCGCCCTCCAGCACGAGACCCTTTGATGCGAGCGCTCGCTTCCTTTCGAAACCCGGGGTATTTATATCCGTCCCTTCCTTCCTGCGACTCCAGATAATTAATAAATCAAAACCTAAGCACGGGGGAAGATGGGCTTTTTCAAGCCACCCGCGGGTTCCGCAGCGGAGCGGGACCTGCAGCTGACAGCTCCGCTACTCCCACAGCCGCAGGCACGCGCGGGACCTCGCAATTAATATTTTATTTGAGCAATTACAGCCATCAGCCCGGGCTGCACCGCTGAGTAAACACAGCCGAGCCATAAAGAGCCGATAAAAGGGACAAGGGGGAGGAGGTTCGGCGCGGCCGAGCTCCCCGCTTTCGGCGGGGACCGAGCCCTGACCGCGTCCCGGCGTTCCCACGCGTCCCGGACAAACGGGCTCTTTGTCCAGGTGTGCACCCAAAGCCACCGCACCCCGCCGTGTCCCCAAGGTCCCCTAGCCCACATCACCCCACCGATCACCCCACAGCCACTCGGGAGCGCTTTCCTCGCACGGAACCGGCTGCAACTTCAGGATGAAGTTTTGCTGTGAAACGTGGAGCGCACATAAACCCCAACCCCCATCGCGAAAATGGAGTTGTTTCCTAACTCTGTGTAAAATCCTGGGTGTGAAGCAGCCCGTGGATGGGGCTGAGGCCCTGGGGTAGTAAAGTCTGGCTGGCTAAGGTGGGCAGAGGGGTGCAGAGAAGAGGGGCTGCTGGGGGCTGGGATGGGGGGATTAGGGCACGGTGTGGGGAACTGGGGTGCTCCCTGGTGCTGGGAGCCAAGAAGAGTACTGGGAGAGGGTGCTGGGGCTGAAGCAAAGTACTGGGGTAGGCTGCTGGGAGCCAAAGCACGGTACTGGGAGATGGTGCTGGAACACAGTACCGGGACAGGGTGCCGGGAGCTAAATCACAATGCTGGAGCAGGGTGCTGGGCGCTGGAGCACAACACTGGGTGCTCAGGCAGTGTATTGGAGCTGGGAGCTAAAGCACAGCACTGGGAGACAAAAGTACAGTACTGGAGAAGGGTGCGGGAAGCTAAAGCAGGGTACTGGGTCAGGGTATTGGGTCAGGGTGCTGCGAGCTGGAGCACAATGCTGGAGCACAGTGCTGGGGGCTAAACCGGGGTACTCGGGCACTGCACTGGGATAGGGTGCTGGGAGTTAAAACAGAGCTGGAGAAGAGTGCTGGGAGATGGAACACAATAGTGGAGCAGAGTGCTGGGAGCTGGAACACAGCACTGGAGCAGAGTGCTGGGAGCTGGAACACAGCACTGGAGCAGAGTGCTGGGAGCTGGAACACAGCACTGGAGCAGAGTGCTGGGAGCTGGGCACTGCACTGGGAGCTGGGCACACTGCTGGGAGTTAAAGCACAGCACTGGAGAAGGGTGCTGAGCACTGCGAGGATGCCGGCCCGGTCGGGGGGTCCCGGGGCACTCACCGAGCTTCTCGACGAGGCGCAGCATGACGCCGCCGATGTGGATCTCGCCGGTGACCCGCAGGGTGACGTCGCGGCCCAGGTCGGTGACATGGACGCTCAGCTCCCACGTCCCGTCGGCGTAGCAGCCGTCCGGCATGCGGATCCCGTCCAGCGCCATGGCCCCGGCCTCCTGCGCCGCCGGCCGCGCCCGGCACGGAGCGGGAGCGGGATCAGCGGCGGCAGCGGCAGCGGGATGGGCCCGGCTGTGCCCGCTCCGCGCCCCGGGGCAGGGCTGGGGGCGCGGTGGGGCGGGATCGGGGCCGCCGCCGCTCCTGAGGGGCCGCCGCGGGAGGAGCAGCGCGGGCGGGCAGGGCGGGAGGCGGAGGGAGCGCGGGGAGGGAGGGAGGGAGGAGGAGGAGGAGGAGGAG
>VZRP01016554.1:15134-37126 GCA_013397995.1 Malurus elegans
TTGTGACCTCTATTTTAGTTTTTTAAGTGTTGTGGGCATTTGTTGAAAGCAGCTGGCGTTCCTGCCCGTGTTCCTGCTTGGCTGCTTCAGGCAAGCCGGTCAGACTGGCTCTTGCCAGGGTGACCATCCGTGGAACTCTGCCCTGTGCGTGTGGGTGCCTTCACTGGGTGACTGGAGCTGGGAAAGCAGCAGGACTGAGCCTGACTCCTTATACAGAGGCAGAGAAATTTCCCAAATCTCCGTGTAAACAAAGATTTCCTCGAATGCTCCCAGCAAAGCCCCCCGCTGCTCAGCCCCTGTCACTTTCCACGTCAACTGGGCCTTCAGATTCCCTGTCTGCAGCTTTTTCCTTAAAAAGAACGAAATTTCACGAAAAAGAAATTAACCGAAAAGGAAATGCATATGGTTGTTATTCCCTCCAGCCCTTTTGGTGTCTCAAGCACTTCCCAGCCCACATGGGAAACTCTCAAACCACTGCCACTGGTACCACTCTTCACATGGGGTTTGTAAGCTGTTTACTTCACAAAATCATGGAATCACAGAATAGTTTAAAGACACTTAAGATCATCTCATTCCAATCCCCTTCATCCCGTTCCACCTGCAAGTGTCTTTTGGATGCAGCCAAGTCTCCCTTTTCACAAATGACCATTTCCCAGCAGGGACAAGGTCACTCTCCTGGCAAAGGAAACGCACTGGGTAACTCTGCTTCCTTGTTTATTCCTGGCCACATTTGTCCTTCCCTGATTTTGTCATTTCAGAAACATCCACATGACGTGGCTCTTGTATTTTTCTAGATTTAAAATGCACAGCAATGATGCTGTCATTGCTCTGTGTCCTAAAAATGTGCCACCACCTGGCTCAGGCGTGGAGTTAATCCAGTACCCTTGTAATGAAAAGATGAAGGGTATTTCTGATGAGGATCTTGAAGAGGCACTGGAGATGGGGAGGTTTTGTCTTTTTAGGTTGTGATTGTGATTAGGTCGCTCCAAACCCCGTCCAGCCTGGCCTTGGATACTTCCAGGTCATCCACAACTTCTCCTGGCAGCATTTGGAATGAATTCTCGCCTTCAGGAGATAGCTGTGCTCAGATAAGACACGAACTGAGGTATCTCCTCCTTGCCAAGTCAAGCTGAGGTTTCAGGGCCCTACAGCTACAAATTCCCCTCTCATTTTCCTGCTGCCGGTTCCTGAAATCAGCCACAGAGCGCTGGAGCCTGCCAGGCTTGTGCTGCAGGACAACCCCCCCTGCAGGGCTCTTCTCTGTCCCCTCTTCACCTTCTTTCCAGGAATTTGGGTCAATTAAGCTCTTGAAGCCTCAGGCTGGGAGGTTTTTTTCCTCTGCAATCAGCTCTTCATAACGCCCCACTCTGCTGGTTCTCTGTGTCAGGCACTGGTTTCCTGCTGACATTAATTCCTGTGCTGCCATTTATCTTTCAGCTTTTTTTTCTGTGCCTTTCTGATGTTTCCAGCTGCCAGGAGTGACCTCCGCTGTTGCTTTGGCCCACAAAGGAGGAAATGTGCCCCAAATCATTCTCCAGTCAGTCATCCCCGGTGTCAGAAGCGTCCTTGAATTTTGTGTCCCTCTGGAAGGGCTGGCAGGTCCTAGAGCATCCTAAAACACCATTTTTAGCCAAAGGGAGCTGCTAGCTGAACACTTGAATCCATGTGATGGAGAATTTGGATAAATCCCAGGTAAATTCTCCTAAAAGCTGATTCATCCCCAGGGCTGAGAAATATCCTTGCAGCTCCCTGCCTGGTGCCTGAGTGTCTCCCAAGAGCCATGTCCAGAAATCCCTCCCATTGCTGATCTTCCTCTGCATCACTGATGGCTTTGGGACCTCTCATCATCCTCACTTTGTGATTTCCCGTGGTAAATGCAGCACAGGGAGGCAGGAATTTGTCCCATCCACATCCACCTTTCAAACATCTCCAGATTCCCCAGGGATGTTGGAGCATCTCCTCCATCCAGCCCAAAGGCTCAAATATCTCCCACACCCCCTCTTCTCCCAAAATATGCAACATTTTAAACCACTTTCTATTGTCCATCAGATTTTTTGAGCTTTTCCCACTCCCGTTCTGGCTTTTCTCCACCTCCAGAAGGCCTCCTATTCTTCTGCCTTTGCAAATACCAAGTCCAGGCTGGAAGGCTGGATTTCTCCCATGGAGCTGGGGCTTAAAGAAAATCCAAATGTCAGGCAGCACTCAATCACCATCCCTGGGGCTGGTGGCTCTGGGGTGTCAGAAGAAACACCCAGAATAATTTATTTGCTGTTAGCCAGCAAGAAGAAACACCAAAAAAATCCCAAGTAATTCATCTGATGGATCTGACATTTATCTGCAAGCGGGAAACATCTATTTGGGAGTGATTTACTGGGAAACAGCGGAGGGAAAAAAAAAAAATCCCCAAATTCCACCATCAATTATTCACAGCTGCTGAATTTTGTGGGGAAGCCACTTGATGGGAAGTGGAGCTGTGGGACCCAGCACCCTGCAGGTCTTTCAGGTTGTGAAGGAAGGGAGGAAAACTGCCCCCAGCACTTTGTGGAGTCCCATCCTGGGTGATTGCAGAGGGCCAGCCCCATATTTGGCACCACCAAGAGCTGCAGCCTCAACCCAGCCCTGGCACCGACACATCCCGTTATCTCTGCAGCCCCAGCTCTTCCCTCCCCAACGGCTCGGGAAATTGGCTCCCAGCCCATCAGTTTTCCCTCTGTCAGGGGGAGGTGGAGCTGGTCTGGCAGGCTTTTTTAGGAAACTGAGGCCTGGGGCATCCCTGAGACACGCTGGACCGCTCACACTCTATGGATGCATTTTGGGGTTGCCCTGGAGCTCGGCAAAAATCCCCAAATTGTGGAATGGAGAAGGGAATCCAGCCCTGGGGACTCAAGGGACACGAGGATGGGGAGGGATTTTCCTACTGTGGAACCCCCAGTGCCCCAGGCTGGGCCACCCATCCCTTCTGGATGGCACTGGGATGCTCCACCACCAACCCACTCGGTGCCAGGGTCCTGTCCCCACCCCACAGCCCCCAAAAATCCTCTGGGGTGGGTTTGTTCTTCATCCCCACGACCAGGGGTGTGACAGCAGCAGCTTGGCGACGGGAATGGGAACACCCAGATATGAAGAGCAGTTGGGATGAACTTGTGGACCAATTATCCCCAAAATCCCCTTCGTGTGGCATCCTGAGAAGGACCCACGTGGCCTTGAGATCCCCACAGAGGGGATTCACTGTCCCCATTGTCTGATCCCAAAAACATCCAAAACTTTGGGAATAAGGGAAAAAATCCACGCTGGTGCAGGGAATTCTCCAAGGCTGCAAAGCCACAACGAGTGGAGCAGCAGCCCCATAAATCACACCTGTCCTATAAATCACACCCTCTGTAAAAATCCCACCCCTGCTGCGGGGAGCTGCGAGGAGGAGAGGAGAGGAGAGGAGAAGAGGAAGAGAGGAGGAAAAAGAGGAGTAGAGGAGGAGAAGAAAGGAGGAGGAAAAAGAGGAGGAGGAGAAGGAGAAGAAGAGGAGGAGGGGAAGAAAAGGAGGAGGAGGAGAGGAGAAAGGCACCAAGGACGGAGCTGCCAGGGTTTGGATGCCTTTGCTCATGCGCTGCCAGAGAGCAAAAAGCACCGAAGGAGAGTTTTTATCGATTTTCACATCAGAGCTCTGTGAGAGCCCAGTGGTAACAGGTCCCTGAGCAAAGCACCGACACCATGGGGTACTGGGGGGTGTTTGGGGGTGCAGCCCTGATGGAGAAGGACATTTCCACTCATTTGAGGTATCCAAATTTGCCCCAGAGCCCAATTCACAGGTCCAGGGGGAGTGACACAGCATCGTCCCCAACCTCACCATTGGGGTGTCCGTGGAGCTCTGCAGCCTCCCAAAATCTCTGCTGTCCTTTTTTAACCGAACCCAAAGATATCTGCCCACTATAGAGGGGTTGGAATGTGATGGTCTTCAAGGTCCCTTGAAGCCCAAACCATTTGGGGATTTTGGGATTCTATATCCTGGCTCTCCTTGCTGGGTTGGCGGTGTGTGTGAGCACAGCTCACCCAAATTCCCTGCTCACATCCTGCAGCCAAGGAAATAACAATTTTCTCCCCATTTTCCAGGTGGACAAGCCCAGCCTGGACACACGGCCATGCTTTACAACCCCTGAGGATGCAGATCCCACTGGAGCCGGGATCACGCTCCCCAGGATGGCTGGTGGGGTTTGCTTTGTGGAAAAGCACAACAGCCCCTGTGTGCAGCACTGGTTATTAAAAAATAACCCCAAATTCCTTCCTTTTGCAGGGAAATTAACACAGAGAGGCTGCAGGGAAACAGCGGGGCTGTGCCCTGATGGACACCGGCTCACATTTCCTGGTCACATCCACATCTCTTTTCTGTGGATTTCTTTGGCTCTCAGCACTGGGCTGAAAAAAGGGATTTAGGGAACGCAATCAGGAAACAATTCCATCTCTTGAAGGGGTTGATACCTTTCATTTGCCTCTCAGACACCTGAGATGCCCCGAGAAGCTGCAGCATGTTCGGGATTTGTTCTGGGGGAAGCTGGAGACGGATGATGCCCAGACGGCTTTGTGCTTTTCCAGCTTCATCCTTCCCCGGAAAGATCGGATGCGAGCGGGATGGTAATGTAGTTAGGGCTGGAAAAACAGAGCCAGAGCAGGGCAGAGTGGTTTAATGAGGTCGATGTTATTGAATCAGCCGGGTGGGATGAGCTCCATCCTCCAAGCAGAGTGCTCAGGAGCGATCGGGGCTCCCCTCGCAAGGGGAGGTGGGCAATCCCCCAAATCCCATGGAATGGAGAGAGTTTGTGAGCTCTGGAAGGGGAGGTGGGCAATACCCCAAATTCCATGGAATGGAGAGAGTTTGTGAGCTCTGGAAGGGGAGGTGGGCAATCCCCCAAATCCCATGGAATGGAGGGGGTTTGTGAGATCTGGAAGGTGAGGTGGCCAATCCCCCAAATCCCATGGAATGGAGGGGGTTTGTGAGATCTGGAAGGAGAGGTGGGCCAATCCCCCAAATCCCCCAAATCCCATGGAATGGAGGGGATTTGTGAGCTCTGGAAGGGGAGGTGGGCTCTCAGCTGGCCAGGAATTTGGGGCAATCCCCCAAATCCCACTGGAGACCCCCAGTCCCAGTTCCTCAGCAGATCTTGCTGACACAAGTGGGTGACAGATGAGAAAAGGTTGAAAGAATTCGGGCTGTTTACCCTAGAGAAAGAAAGAATGGTGATAACATCTTCAGGTAGTTAAAAGAGGGTTTATCTTGCGAGGGAGGGATGGAGGATGAGGAAATGCCCTGTTCTCCCTTTCCACAAGGGATGGGCAAAAAGCAGTGGATAAATCACCTGGAGAAAGACTCAGATTGGGTTTTTGGGGGCACAATTTGGATGTGAGGGAGTGAAGGAGTGACCCCACCATCAGAGGGGGGAGAACAGGAATCCTGGGTGGTCACTGTGCCCCCCCTGTGCCCGCAGGGCTCTCCCATCTTCTCCAGGCAGAAAAACCTTTTGGCAGCTCATTGCTTGAACTGGAGGACATTGAACCTGCAACAGCTTCATTCCAGCTTCATTCCAGCTTCGTGTGGCATCCCTGTCCATGGCAGCAAGGTTGGAACCAGATGATTTTTGAAGTCACTTCTGAATCATTCTGATTCTACGATTCTCCCCAAAGACGGGGTTGAAGTTAAAGCCAGGCACAGCCTTGCAGGTAAATCTCAGCATGGAAGAGTCCAACCTTGCTTGGTTCCCCAGAGCTCTCTGCAACAAGCCCTGGCTGCTTTAGGAAACCCCATCCCCATCCGACAGCCAAAATCCTGACACACTTGGTTTTGGTTTTTTTTTTTTTTTTCAAAGGGAGCATCCATGAAGTTGTGCTGCCAGGGTATTTTTTCCAAGCCTCAGGTCCTTCCCTGCAGGGCTGTGGAGTGGCCAGGCTCTGCTTCCAGCTCTCCAGTGTGTTTGGGACATCAGAGTTGCTGCCAGCTGAGCAAGGGTGAGTTATTCCAACATTTGTTCCTTGCAAGGAAACTCCTCTGCCTCCTCCTCTTCCATCTCCCAAGTGATGACACCGGACAAAAAAAAACAGTGATAGCAGCACTGGAAAGAATAAAGAACAAAATCCACAGTAAATCCTTTCAAAGTTCCATCAAATCACATGGAAATTGGGCAGCACCTTGCAGGATTCCCTTGTGGGTCTCCAAGGAGAGTTCACCGTGGGGAAAGCTGGTGATAAATGACCTGGAAGAGACCCCAATGGAAAGGTGAGGTGTGCTGTCCAACAGAAAAAGTCCTTTTTTGGGAGAACCCAAATCCTGGCAGCAGCACTGGCATCTCAGGTGGCTTTGGCAGGTGACACCACAGCTGTCACCAGCAGCTCCTGTGCTTTGGGGAGGGGCAGGGAGGATGAGAATCCCAAATCCTTTTCCCTGGGAGAGGTGCCAGGATCAGGCAGTGCCACTCTGCTGTGTCCTCACGTGTCTCCTGCCACCAACCCACCAGACAGGGACGTGCTGCTGCAGAGCTTTCCGCTGGAATCGCTTTCTCTGCAACATTCCCAGTGTGGAGAGACCTGGAATCGACTTTCCAGGCAAGGCTGTAGGAAATGAGAATCGCTCCAAGGCAGAGGTTGGCGAGTTCCTGCCCTCCTGCATCCCACAGGATCAAACAGATGGGGGCTGTCCTGCGAGGAAAAGCAATTTCGGGCAGGAAAAAAAAAAAGCAGGAGATGTTCTTTGCGGGATTGCTGCTCCAGGGTGACATTTCCAGCAGGGCAAGGAACGCTGCAGGGTCACATCCCAGCTGATACAGGGAAGATTTGGGCTCTTTTCCAGGCACCCTGGCTTGGGGCCAGTCACTCAACTCTCAGCAGCTGGAAGAGAGATGGGATTTTCTTCCCAGCCTCCTGCATCTCCTGGGCTGGGAGGATTTGGGAAGTGTTGGGGTGCACATCACCAGTTTGGGGCACAGACAGCCGGTGCCAGGCTCTCCCAGGTGCAAGGTCAGGTTGGGGAAGCACCACTGGAATGGTTTGTAGCCGGGTTTTTTTGGGAGCTGCTTCCTTTTTTTTGCTGGGAGTTGCCTGCTGGGATGTTGGGAGCGCTGGGATGGATCCTGGAACTCACCCTTTCCAGGGGAATTTGGCATCGGTGGTGAAGGTTTGGGGGTCAGCAAAAGGTGGCCTGAGGGCAAGGCCTGAAAGGAATTCCAGGAGGGACAAATCTGTCTGTCAGTCCTTCCAAATTCCTTCACAGGCAGCTTCTCCCGTTCTTCACCCACAGCATTCCTGAAAATAAACAGATAAAAGGCCAAATTCACCTAATCACAGAATATCCTGAGCTGGAAGGGACCCACAGGGATCATCCAGCCCAACTCCTGGCCCTGCACAGCATCCAGAAGGGAAAACTCTTCAAAATTCCCTCCAGCATTTCCCACACATCCCAGGCACAACAATCCTCACACAAAGAGCATCGGAGTGGCACTTCCAGACTTCTGGAAAAACATTTCTGGAGCAGATCTCCCAAAAACAGCAAGAACCCCAAGCCCAGGTAAGCATTTTGCTGCTCCTTTTCTCCAGGATGCTCCTCCCAGGATGTTTCAGAGCTCTCAGAGGCGATTCCCAGAGCTGCCTGCAAACTAGAAAACCTTATGTCAGGAAGAAGTCGCAAGGCATCCTAACCAGAAACATATTTGGGGAGTGAGTCAGTGGAGGGGGAAGCAAAAAAGAAAGTTGCACCCTTTTAACTTGATGAAAAAAGCATATGGCAACAGCCAGTATTGTGAACAACATTCCCTGCTCCGGCAGCCGAGCCAGGGAGAAAAAAAAAAATCATGACTCAAGCATTGCATTTCATCCAAATCTAAGGAAAAATCTCGTTCAGGACGGGGTATCTTCAGGGAGAGCCAGCCAGAGCTGAGTTAGATGGTTAATTAACAGAATTGTTTGGAGAGGGGGAGATTTTGCAGCAGTTTTTAGGCTTTAAAAGGCTTGATTGAAACTCAGCTTGGGCTGTGGAGGAATAAGTGAGAGCTGCTGATGGAACTGAGGCACAAAATTAATCCATCCCTGCTCAGATCCATGCACAGCTTCTCCTGAGAGCACAGCACAAACCCAGGAACAGCTTGCAGCCAGAGCTCGGCTGGGAACGTGTCCCCATAAATCCTGAACCCAAGGAGGCCAGGAATGCCATCAGGATTATGAAGGAGAACTAGAAACTGGCAAAACATTTGCTGCAAAATCCATATGACTCTGCTTTTCTTTAGGGACACATTGCAGGGCTCAGGGTCTGCAACATTCCCAGGCTTTTCCAGGCTCTGTCACTCGCTGGAGCTGCTCAGAGTCAAAATTCACTGCAGGAAGAAGCAGTGAAATATCAACTTTTTTTTTTTTTTTTTTTTTTTTTTTTTTTTTTTTTTTTTTTTTTTTTCAAGGCTCTGTGGTTGCAGATGTCAAAGCTGTAACTCTCAAGGAGTCCTGGGACTTGGGAAAGAACGTGAATAATCCCTAGAAATCCCTAGAAAGTGTGGAAATGATGGGTGGGAGCTGCCCCATCAGCTCCTACTGATTTAAACCATCCATCAGGTTCGGGTGGCTCTGGGACAGGAATCAGCAGCTCCTTTGAGGCTGCCCACTGAAAATGGGCTGGGTATGGTCACCAGGTGACCATCAGGGCTGGGACAGGCTCAGAATCACAGAATCATGGAATTGTTAAGGTTGGAAAAGCCCTCTAAAGTGCAACCACAGCACTGCCAAGGCCACGCTCCTCTGCGTCCCCAAGTGCCACATCCACATGGCTTTTAAACCCCTCCAGGAATGGGGACTCCAGCACTGCCCTGGGCAGCTGTGACAGTGCTGGAGAACCCTTTCCACTGAGAAATTTTTCCTCATATCCAATCTAAACCTCCCCTGGTGCAACTTGAGGCCGTTTCCTCTTGTCCTGTCCCCTGTTCCCCGGGAGCAGAGCTCAGCAGTTCCCTGGACACAAATTGTGCTGTGGAGATGCCATCCAAGCTCACAGGACATGAGATGTCTCACAGGGCTGTCCCTGAGCTGAGTTTGGTCACTGGAGGGGTTAAATCCAGTTAAAACCAGGACAAGCCTTGAGATGGCCACGATTGGGGTGAGCTCCTCAGCTCGGGTGGGCTCACGGTGGGTACAAAGGGATCCCTGAATCCTCAAGAGTAATTGGTAGGACAAAGGGTGGTGGTTTTGAAGAAAAGGTTTAGGTTAGATTTAAGGAGGAAATTCTTCCCTGTGAGGGTGAGAAGGCCCTGGCACAGGGTGCCCAGAGAAGCTGTGGCTGCCCCTGGATCCCTGGCAGTGCCCAAGGCCAGGCTGGATCAACCTGGGACAGTGGAAGGTGGGTGAGGGATGGAACAAAATGGGATTTAAGGTCCATTCTAAGCTGAACCATCCCAGATCCCGTGAACGAGAGGTGCTGAGGGTGGGCTGACTCCTGCCCACGTTTCCAGCCTGGAATGTCAGGGTCTGACATGTGCTGCACACACGTGCTGGCTGCTCCACATCATTGGGCTGTTCCCACATCAGGATGTTCCTACATCAGACTGTTCCACATCAGGCTGTTCCCACATCAGACTGTTCCCCAGCGCTGCCAAACTTCTCCTTGATTTAACCATCTCCTCTCCTGCCCGGTGCCTGCCCTCCTCCCCCAGCAGGCAGATGTCTCTGAGGTGTCTCCAGATGCCTCGGTGTCTCCGAGGCCGAGGTGGCTCCGTGACAGAGGAGAACATTTCTGCCCTCTTCCCTTTCCTGCCGCCACCACAGAGCAGCCTCACCTCTCCCTCCGGCTCCTGCTGGTTTTTAATACTCCGCTTTTAGATGAAAACGAGCCCCCCACACTCAGCTGCACGCGAGGAGGGGCAGCCTGGAAGGCAGAGAGAATTCCAAGCTCAGAGTTTGCCAAGAGACGGAGCCGTTCCATCAGAACAGACTCTGCAAACACAGAATATCCTCAGCTGCTGTCTCGGTGTGAGCCCTCCCTGCAGAGCACTCAGGGCTGCACCACTGATCCCAGATTGTGAGGGATTGCTTTTCCAACAGGATCACACCTTGGCCAAAGCACGGAGCCCAGAAGCTGTGAAACTATTTGGGAAAATACTGCTGGAATGTAGGGGTGGGATTGCTGGAACAAACGGCTGTGAGAACACAACTGGGAGATGGAATTATAGAATCCCAGAAGGGTTTGGGTTGGAAGAGACCTCAAAGCCCATCCAGTTCCACACCTTCCACTGTCCCAGGGTGCTCCAAGCCCCAATTCCAGCCTGGCCTTGGGCCCTTCCAGGGATCCAGGGGCAGCCACAGCTTCTCTGGACACCCTGTGCCAGGGCCTCCCCACCCTCCCAGCCAGGAATTCCCAATTCCCAGTACCCAACATAAACCTCCTCTTGTGCAACCTGGCCGTGATTTGGAGCAGAGCTGCCCCAACCCCTGTCCTGTGTCACCGAGCACAGCTGGGCAGGAACAGCCTCCCCTGCTCCCGGGACAGAGCTTTCCTGTTGGAAATGCAAAACGGCAAAAACCTCTGAAAGGTGAGAAGAGCCAAACCACGCACAGATGTTTTATCTTCCCGCCTTTCCATCCCGCTCCTGCTGCGTTAAGCTGAAAGCCCAAATGAGGAACATCCATACTTTGAGCTTTATAATGCCAATATTCTGCTCTGATAACTTTCCAGGACGTTCATTACTGCAGGATTTGTCAGAAACTTTCACGCTCATAATAATTTTTAAGTGACCGATAGAGAAGTTTAAAAATAACTCCATGTACTTTCGGCTTTGCTAGAAGCACTTTCAGTATGGAAATTTAAGTTAGGCTAATTTGCAAAGAAGGACAGACCACTTCCAAAACAAACTCTACTTTCTAGGACAAGGGGGAAGGGTTTTATATTAAAAGAGGAGAGATTTAAATTGGACATTAGGAAGGAATTCTTGGCTGTGAGGGTGGGGAGGCCCTGGCACAGGAGAAGCTGTGGCTGCCCCTGGATCCCTGGAAATGTCCAAAGCCAGGTTGGACAGGGCTTGGAGCAGCCTGGGATAATGGAAGGTGTCCCTGCCATGGCAGAGGAGTAGAAAGATAAATTTTAAGGTTCATTCCAACCCAAACCATTCTGGGTTTCTCTGGTGGCAGCACAACCTCATATTCAGATTTGGGAAGGTGTGAGAGACACCAGTAGGTGGGAAGAGATCACAAATAAGGTCAGCAGAGCTGCTCTCCTTTCCCCCTTCCCATGGCTTTGGTTTTCCAACAAATCTGGGCTTTGCAGGCAGAGGAATAAGAACAAAAAAACAGAATGGAGCAGTGAAATGGTGAGACAGAGCTGCCCTTTAAATGCACAGTCTGGGACCAGTGTGAGATGAGATCCTGACTTTCTGGGGATACTGGAAGAGCCATAAAATGAGCAAGAACAGGCAGGATGTGAGGTCCTTGGAGCTCGAGTGTGTTAGAGAAGTCTGGACTGACAGCCCCACTGGGGGTGTGAATCAGATCATCTTTAAGGTCCCTTCCCAATCCATTCTGGGATTTTGTGTCTGTGCCCATAACCAAAGAGGCCCCAGGGAACAGGCAGCAGAGCTGCAAGAGCTGGTATTTCATTTAGGAAACAAAGAGAGGAGTTAATCCGTGACAGATGCTCCCAGAACCATCAAATGAAAACCCCTCTTTGGATCAATCATTGAGGATTTCAAACCCACAAGATTTGGCTCCGGGGACAGCTCGTGTTTGCAGGGAGCTGCAGAGGGAAATGGGGAAAATGCTCTGGAATTTGCTTTTCATCCCAGAGAAAGAGAGCACTGACCCCCAGGGTGACCTGAAACTCACAGCCAGGTATTTCTGCCCATGGATTGGGATTTCTCATGGAAGAGGAGAAGCGCTGACACGCTCTGAGCTGCGCTGCCAGGTTTGAGCTTCTGCAATGGCACAGAAACACAGAACACTGGATTTCTATCGCACAGTGGGGGTCAAATGGGCCCCCAGGGATGAGGAGAAACACGAGGAGCACGGAATCAGCCTTGGGAGAGCCCAACCCAGCTCCAGTGCTGGCTGAAATGCCCAAATTCACTGACAAGGACAGAAAGTGCTTTGTCAGTGCCAGGGCAGAGCTGACGGCAGCAGCCGGAGTGACACAAACACAGAGAGAGAGAACATTGCAGAGCCATCCTGGAAAATGAGCACATCCAGACAGGATCTGCTGATGCTGAGCTTTCAGCAGGAGTCTGGGGGATCACAACAGTGGGATGTGCCTCTCGGGATTCAAACGGGTCCCAAGATTTCCCCTAAAAGTTTTGAGGGTGCTCAGACAAGAACAAAACAATCAATTCCAGCAGGAAGGAAAACCCAGCACTTCAGAAAAGGTTGGGCTGCAGTGGGGAGCAGACAAAAAGCACAAAACCCACCTGTGGAAGAGGGAGGGAAAAGCCAAAACAAGAGAAATGGTGGTTTTTTGTTTTTTTTTTTTTGGAGGAAAATTATTATGAAATGCAGATCAAGCTGGGCCTTGGGGTTTAAAAGCTTTCAGATGGTGATTGGAGATGTTTGGCAGAGCCTGGGGAGCTGACCCTGCACAGGTCAATCACCTGAATTTTTTAGAATTCAGTCTAAAAAAAAAAGATATGTGGGGGCAGAAATCTCATCTCCATGCTAATAATGGAAAAATGGGGAGCAAGGAATTGCAAATAAACTCTCCTGGTGGAGGGCACATTATAAATATACACACAAATATACACACAATAAATATACACACAAATATACATTATGTACACAAATGTGCATTAACTATCTCAATGCAAACAGCTGACACAGTGATTCATGAACTCGATCTGAAAAAAAAATCAATTCCCAACGATCCAGGTAAGGGCAGAGTCAGCTCCAAAGCACTCGGGAAAGGAGCACCAGGACAGAAGGAATGGGGAAGAGGAGGTGGCAAAACAGATATATGGGAATGTGAATCCAGCTCAGCCTGATAATACTAATTAGGAAAGGAGATAAAATAATTAAAGTTGGCCAGGCAGACTGCCCATGGTGAAATAATGCAAAGGGTTTCTGACTCGAGGAACTCTGGCACTGCAGCAGGGAGTGAGTGAATACAAATGGAGAGGAGGCTGCAGCAAAACTATGGCAGAGTAATTAGGAGGAAAGGGACAGAATTAAGGAAAATAATAAAATTCCAGCTCATTATCTGCAAAAATGACCTTGTAGCAAAACCACTGTAAGCAACAAAGCCGGACAAAGAGCTCAAGGCCAAGTTTGGAGAGCAGGTCGGTATCAGGCCGAAGACTGACAGCAATGAGGAACTTCCCCTTATCTTGGTTTCTCGAGAAAAACCACCAGTCAACACAGCTTGGAAAGCTCAACATCGTCCTTGCAGAGGAAAACAAGTCAGTAATTGGAAGGCAGGACATTCCAGCTCCATATTATGCCACAGACCATCTGACCAGAGGGTTGGAAGCAGCAGATGTGACCCTCCTTGAACCCTGCACTGAACAGAAACGGGGCAATCCTTCCACCACCTCCAACACCTGCTTGGCAAATGGAATTTCACCTCTGCAGCAGGATGAGGGATTTTTTGAGGATTAAAAAGATGAAAACCTGCCCACAGTGTGGTAACATCCCTTTGCACACTTTGGAATAAATCTCAGTTGATTCTTTCAAGGTGTGTTGTATATTCGGAATTGAGTTTGGGATATTAGTAGGTGGTCCAGGGAGTTGCTAATTAGGACAGAATCATAAACAAACACGCCCATCAACTCAGGAAAAACACAGAGGGATGAACAGGTATTGGCCCTCATTTCCCCTTCTCCTCCCAGCAACGAGATTTTGTTGGGTTTTTTTTCGTTAATGGGATTTTCCAAGGTACCTAAAAGTAGGATCTCCTCCCTTATATGGAGAGCAGTCAGCAAGCACCAGCATGTTCTGAGGCCAGGGGAACAGCGATTCCATAAATCTGAAACACGTTCTGGACAGCAGCAGGCTGTGCACAGACCACAAGAATGGCAGGAATTAACCCCTTTTGTTTGCAGCCCTTACAAAGGGATCCAGAGGGGATTGGAAATGTTTTGCACGTTCTGAATATAAAAGGAGATTCTCCTTTCTGTGTTTAAGTTGTCCTAATTAGGAGGAGCTGATTAAACAACTTTATCTGGAGAGGCCAGTCCTGTAAACACGAGGCCGTTTGCTGGAGCCGAGGCTTCCTCCTCTCGGGGGGTTGTTTTCCTTATTTTCCTTTCCTTGGATTGCTCATCCACCAGGGTGAACAGGTCAGGCAGGAGAGCTCCAATTCTGCAAGGCCAGAGGGTTTTTTTTTTCACAGATTCACACTGAAGCAGAGTCCTCTCCACCATCTCACTGTTGGATATTGGTTCACTGCAGTGCTGTTTGTGGCATTTCCCCTCCTGCTCGCCTCCACTCCTCCCTTCCCTTTTTCTCTGTTTTCCCCCTTTCAGAATTATTCCTAAATCCCTAACACCAGCAGAGAGCCATGACTCCCAACTCCTCCACAGAAGCAGCAGCCCAAATAAACACAATTTGGGAGAGGAGCCACCCTCTCTCTCCATCTCAGACAGCTCCAGCCACCGCTCCGCTGCCGTGGGCTGATGTTGGCACATCTGTTTACCCTGAGAACACAACACCCACACCACAGCCCGAGTTCTCGTTGTTTTTACTGAAGTTTAGGCTCTGCAGCTCCCACATGTGCCATCCAGATCACAAATACCTCAGGCAGAGGGCAAATATCCAACTCTTCTGCTGCGGAGCCTTTCCACGTTGTTTTAAAATCTCCGCGATGACCCCGCAGTGTTTTATTTGGAGATGGTTCCCTTTCATCCCAACACTTCCCTCTCGACTCCTGAATTGGTTTCAGATACAAACCCAATTTAAATGTTGGTATTCTCGGGCCTCACCGAGTTTATTTTACGGTGCTGTCTCTCCCCTTGATGGGATCCCTGCACATAAATATACACATCCGTATGTTTTTATACAAACACACACACACGTATGGATTTAATTATGGCAAACAAAGGATAGCTGGATCCTCTGCAAACCAATCTGATGGGCCTGAGAAAAACCTGAAAAAGCAAAGGCACTTACCTCGGAGAAGAACGTGACCGATGTCATTTGTGTGAAACCACAAATATTTATTTTTAATGAAAAAATACTTAAAGTGTGCCACAGTGTCCATATATTCATTTGAATAGTAGTACAAAGATATGTATTTCTGAGAAAAAGTCTTAACACTGTAGAAAATAAATGTGGTTCTTAAATTATGTCAAAAGAAACCAGTAAAAAAGTAATGTTTTATACACTGGAATAAAATGAAACGATTAGAGAGAATAATAAATTATAATTACAGTATTTCAAATATTTGCTTCATGCTTTTTTTTTTTTGTTGGGTTTTTTTTCCTCTTCAGCATTAATTTCTAAATTAATGTCACGTAGGATAGGCCCTCAGAAGCCAGCAGTCAGTCAGAATGGGCTTCCAATGAGGGGATAATTGGATGTGGAGCTGAATAAAATCCTGGAAAAATGACACCACCGCTCGTTATTCACGGGTACATAAAACAGCAGAACATGGCAGGTTTAGGTTTGTACTGAACATATATTTTTTTTTGTTAATGGAAATTAATTTCGGTTTGGTTTGTTGGTTTTTGTTGCGTTTTTTTTTTTTAAAATCCACTAATTTTTTTAATAGTTTAACAAACTAAACAGCAATTATGGTCATTAACAAGGATGTCACCCAAGCACAACTGCTCACGGGATGCTACAGCGCTGTCCTGGCTCTTTGTACAATCCACGTTGACAGGAATTTGGAATCCTCTCAGGCCTAATTAAGCACTGCAAAACGTTGAAAACTATAAAGTGCTTCGAAATACAAATAAACCTCTCCTCTGTAGAAATAGGAAAAACCCCCAAACATGCACTTAAACCTGAAACCTCCGTGCCACAGGTCCTGCAGCTCCGCAGCGAAACGTCCGCTTTGCGCCAGTGGTTTGTAAAGTTTCCCCTCCTGTCCCCCTGGGCAGGAATTCAAAGAGTTTCTAAATTGGATTTGTCAGTCTCTTCTTGGTCTTGCTTGTACATGAAGGTGAGGAGGAAGAGGGCGATGTCCAGAGATGACCAGTAAGCGGTGTGGGATGTGACTGCAGACCAATATCTGCTCTCCACCAGACCTTCCCTGAGCTCAAAGTCGATCCTGTGCTCCAGCTCCACTGCAAAAGGAGCGAGAGCAGAGTTAGAGCTGCACAAAAATCGGGGTGTTCCCCCCGCCTCCAGCTTCAGGTTCTGGTTTTGCAGGCAAAAATTGGGTTTGTGCAAACAAAAATGTGCTTACGTTTCACGGGGCACTCAGCTAAATCAGCTAAATCAGCTAAATCAAAATTTGATAATAGATAAATATGTTTTAATGCACATTTAGCACAAGCCTAAGAATGATGCTGATTTTTCCAGTTAAAAAAGCAAAAAAAAAAGAAACCAAACCTGCTCTTAAGAGATCTTTTCCCAAATTTTCAAATCATTCAGGAAAAGACAGCTTCTTTCCAAGCAGCTGTTTTCCTTATAGTGACTCTATAAATATATTTATTTATACTTGTTATGATGACTGCAGAGAAATATCCAGCAAATGCTGAGGCCCTGCTAGGAAGCTTTCTGAAATAAATGGATTTCTTGCATTTTTAGTGTCCATACAAAGAGGCTACACCCAATGCTACGAGCCCTTTCTGCAAAGCTGTCCCTCCTTTGCCCTTTTAATATCCTGATTATCCTAAATGTATTTCAGCAGTTTTATTTCAATGGCTGCTTTGATTAATTCCCCACTCAAAGCAATTACCACTGCATTTTAACTGGGCCAACGTTAACCTATTGCTGAGGCACTTCAGCAGTCAGAAAAACCTCTGTGAGCAGCAATAAAATAAAAAAGACAAAAAAATGAAAAGCCTGCTGAGCTACAAAAGCCAAAACCTCGGAGTGAGTCAAAAATGCAGCCATTTATCAAAGCCAGTTTGAAGGAATTTTAATTCTTGGCTGGAGGAGCCAAGAAGGAAAGGCTGGAAAGGGAGCATCACACAAGTGCTGGTGGACACGGTGCAGATCTTTCCCCGGGAGCAAGGAGAGGGAGCCAGAGCCTTGGAAGAGCAGCAGACAGAACCCAGAGTCATTTCCAAGAAGGAGCATTTCTCCAAAAAACCCCAGTGGCTGTGCAGGAGGGACTCACTGAGCTCCCAGAGCTGCTCGGAGCTTGGGTGGGAGCCAAACCCCGCGGAGCAGAGCCCGAGGCTCGGGATTGCATCAGGCAGCTCCAGCTCCAAGGGCTCTGCTCCACCTCTCCTGCCGTGGAGGGACGGATGTGGGATCCTCAAAGTGCCAAATTCCCTGGGCAGAACCCCCTCGGCAGCTCCTGATGTTCCCAGTCCTGCTTCTCCACCTCCCTCCTGTCCATCCCGACATTCCCTGCCCTCAGCACTGACTCAGACAGGTTATCTGCTGAAATTTGGGATTTCCCATCATGGGAATGCTATCACAGCACACTGGTGACTCCTTCGATGGCAAAAACCCCTGTGTCCCGCAGCGGTGCCAAGGGGGAAATAAATCCAGGAAAAAATTCAAAAGTTCAGAAATAAATCCAAGGATGGATTTCCTTAGAGGAAGTACCTATGCTTTTCAAAGAAACCAGCTGCTAAAATTGCACTTTCTGCTCTGAGCAGTTCAGATCAGGACAAGGGCAGCGTCTGTTTCCAGTCACACATGTCTTAAAATCCAGACTGCTCCAGGATGGGAAATGCATGGGGGAATTGGGAGTTTAGGTGGAAAAAATCAATTTAAACTGTCAGAAGGCAGGGTTAGATGGGATATTGGGATGGAATTGTTCCCTGGGAGGGTGGGGAGGCCCTGGCACAGGTGCCCAGAGAAGGCAGGGTGTCCAAGGCCAGGTTGGATGGGGTTTGGAGCACTCTGGGACAGTGGAAGGTGTCCCTGCCATGGCAGGGGTGCAATGGGATGGGCTTTGAGGTCCTTCCAACCCAACCCAGGAACAGATTCACAGAATCCCAGAACAGTTTGGATTAAAAGGGACTTTAAAAATCACCTCATCCCACCTCCCTCTACCCCAAGCTGCTCCAAACCCCATCCAACCCACCCTTGACATTCAATTTTAGGGCAAACCCACAACAGTAACTCCTTCCCTGAGCTGTTCCAGCACCACTCACCCGTGGGTTCGAGGAATCCCGAGCTGCTGTGTGACAAAGGCGGGGTCCCCACGGTGGTGGTGGCCTTCTTGTCCTCCTCGGGTCCATCTTTGCCCGTCTCCATGGTCTGGGGGGTGCTGCTGGAGCGGCCGAAGCGCGAGAAGAGCATCCCACCCAAACCCTTCCCGATGCTCGCCGCTCCTGCGCCAAAACAACCCAACAGGCACCAATCAAACTGCTAATTAGAGTCACTGAGACACCCCTTAATTAGAGCTGAGTGCTGGGAAACGCTCCTGGTGCTTTCCTAGGCTGGCAACATCTGCACTGTTTATCCCCAGACTCGTGCGCGAGTAAAAGCTGTAATTTGGAAGATGTATTTAGGGGAAAAAAAAACCCTTAAACACATCTGCAGAGAGAAATCTGGTATTTTTGAGGAGATGTTGTGATTCTTGTTTTGTAAGAAGTCTAAGACTAAAAGAAAAATGCTTTATTTTGTTGCCTCCTGTGCTCAAGAATCCCATCATGACATTTGAGACTCCCCTTATTAAGGGTCCTTTAGTTGGCACTGCCCTTACAGACATTAAAAAATGTCACATTGCCCTATAAAAGGACATTTTTGGCTGCTATGGAAGAGGGGTATAAAAGTTAATTGCAGTTATCCCATGTTTTATCCAGACTCTGCTGCCACCTCATGGACAAGACACTAAAGTTACTATAGAAACCCAAAAAAAAAGAGACCACTCTGCTCTGAAATACCACATATTTCTACTCGAGGGAAAACTGCTTTTATATTTGTTTGATTGGGAAGATTCCTGGCACTGAGCTTCTCCCAAATCCCACACAGAGAGCTAAAGAAAAGCCTTGAGTCAACAAAAACTGCAAGTGCATGCTCAAGTATAAGCTCCAGTGAAGGGAATTTAAGCTCACTTAAACCAGGGCTTATTTTTGCCTCAGAAAGCCAGAAGGGGAACAGATTTTATAATAAACCAGCCTGAATTTCCTGTTGTAGAATCACAAGTTAAAGGTAACTGTGATGGGTTACACGATGTGATTTTTCTCCTATTTGCCAATACCAGAAAATGGAGTCAGAGAACGAGCTTTAATTTAATTTTTTTCCCATGAAGCAGAGCGGAAACTATTAAATCACGGGGATGTTACCTCAATAAGGCAGACAAAAATAAGGCAGCAATGGCATAAACTGCATCATTTCCCCAAGCTTTGACTCCAGAGCACGTAAACTGGATTTTATTTCCAGTTTAGGAAATGCCAGCTGGGATTAAACCAGACACCTGCAGAGCGGCAATTTTGGGGTTGGAATGGGTGAAACCACCCTCTGCCAGCAAGCAATTTTGGGGTTGGAATGGGTGATCTCCAGAGGTCACCTCCACCCTCAGCCTGTGAGATGGACAGGGATAGAATCCTGGAATGGTTTGGGTTGGAAGGGACCTAAAAACTCATCCAGTTCCAATTTCTGCCATGGGCAGGGACACTTTCCCCTGTCGCAGAGTGTCTGACCTGGCCTGGGACATTCCCAGGGATCCAGGGGTGAAACCTCAGGGGTGAAACCTCGGGGCTTCACAACTCTCCCAGGGAAGAATTCCTTCCCAATCTCCCATCCATCCCTGCCCTCTGGCAGTGTGAAGCCATTCCCTGTGTCCTGTTTGTCCCCAGTCCCTCTCCACCTCTCCAGGAGCAATCTCTACGCTCTCCCTGCATCCCTCCCTTCCCCAGCTGAACATCCCCACCTCCAAACCCAAATTCCCCCTGGCTGTACCTCCACCCCAGGGCAGCCCAGAGACACAGGGGACATTACCCAAGATGCTGGCTTTGCCAATGTTGGTGATGGACTCTCCGTAGTGGCGCCGCACCATCACCGGTGACGTGGTGGGGCTGGGCGCTGCCGAGGCGCTCTCGGGCTCGGGGGCTGAGGTAGGTTCTTTGCTGGGGTTCAGGAAATTTGGCTTCATGTGCTCGTAAGGGAGGGGGTTGGCCGTGTTGTACCAGTGGATCTGCACGGGTGAGATGTTGCTGTAGTGCTTCAGGATTAAGGGCTCTAATCTGTAAGCCTGGAAGGGCAATGCGGAGCAAAAAAAAATCCAAAAATCAATGCTCGGTGTTCAAAAAACCCCTTTCCCTCCCAGCCAGAGTCTTGTCCAATCTCAAATCCAGAATATCTGCAATAAGCACAGCCTGAAAGGTGATACAATGGTGGTGTCGTGATTTGATTCAGTTTTGGTGTCACTTTTGCACATCTCTGCAACACTTGCACCATAAATGTTATTAACAGAGGGATGCTCTGAGAAAACAAACTTTGTGAAAAGTTAAACTCAACCCAACACAGCAAAGAGGGAGGAACTGGCTGTAAATGCTCTGAGTGTTTTGTTTGATAATTCATTGATCCCTCTGCAAACCACAAACTGTATTTGTTTAAAAAATAATTTCCTATTGATTCTTTATTTCTCATTGCTCACTTAGATGTAGAAAACCATCCTGAACTTCTTGATCTTAAAACTAAGTGAAGGGTGAAACCAATTGTCTCAGACATCCCAGAAAAATTCTGGTTTGGGAGCTGAACACAACCTTGAGATGAGCATATAAGTCTGAACACACTGAAATTTAGGTGCTTTAAACAGGAAAGTATCCCCAAATTGCTGTTCCACATGAAATTCCAAATCAAGCTTGCACTAAAGAGATCACCAAGGGGATGCAGATCCCCAGATATGATAACAGCCTGTGGAATGAGGACAAGGCTACACCAAGAATATTCTCCCAAATTTTATCAACGAACTGTTATTGAGGTTTCTATGGGAAAAAAAAAAAAACCCAAACCCAAAAACAGTCTTTGTTTTTCTCCAATATCTTGTAAACTGCTCGTGAAGCCTTTTTTAACAGCAGCAATGTCTTTGGACAGATGATGTTTTACTGGAAGTCAGGAAGTTAAACACAAAATCCTTGACTAAAAAAAGGATTATTTATTGGGGAAAAATAAGAATAATCTCAAATCTTACACTTATTACTATGAAAAGAGAAGCAAAATATATGTAATTTAAGGCAATTCTTTTAGGAAATGTTATTCCACAGTTCCAAACTCCAAGACATTGGGGGATTATCTTCTGCTGGAACACACTTGTGTTGACTTGCACACTTTGAAGGTCCCATATTATCCCAGAACTTAAAACCAGGCAAAATAAAAGCTGGAGACTGCACTTGAGGACTCACCACTGGATCTGTGGGGTGGAAAATGTTCAAGAGGCGGTTACAAATGGTCCTGGGCAGGATGTGGTCCTGGCTGCCGCTGGTGCCGGGCCGGATCCCGCGCAGCGCCAGGAACACGGCCAGTGGAGATCCCATACAGAAGAAATTCTCAACCTGGGGACAGAGTTCACCCACATTAATCAGGGTGGAAATTATTCTGACATGGCTGGGTTTGAGCTCTCAGTGGTAGCAGAGGGGCTCAAAGTCTCAGTGAGCCCAAGTGAGAGCAAAGACCTTCCCCATGGGATTGTTTGGGGTGGAAAAAGCCTTTGGGATGATCGAGTCCAAGCATCTCCCAGCACAGCAGAGGCCACCACTAAACCATGCCGTTTCTTTTTATAAATCCCCCCAGGAATGGGAACTTCCACTGCCCTGAGCAGCTCTGGAGGTCTGGACAACCCTTTCCAGGGAGGAATTTTCCCAATATCCCACCTCGACCTCCCTAAAGCTATGACAGATGCTCTGTAGGGATCATGGTCTGCTCATACCAGCATCACTTTCTTTGTTACATTTTCTGTCTTGTAACCATTTTGAGGTTCACAGCACCAGCTG
>VZRP01016554.1:37242-67564 GCA_013397995.1 Malurus elegans
ATATATTTTGTATAGTATATATTTTTTTCTAAAAATTTTTTTAAGGATTTTCCAGGTATAGAAATTATTTATCAACAAGGAAGATCATAATGAGGTTACTGGAGAAGAACTGCTCAGTCCATGCCACGCAGTGGCAATTCAAACCCTGAGATGTTTCATTTTGGGGTTTTTACTCTCACTGGGACGACACAAAAAAAGGGAAAACCACCATAACATCCACAAACGAGGGTTAAATTGCTGAATTCCTGCTAAATGCACATGAAGGATCCTTGGAATGCCACGTGCCTTCCCTGTATGTCAGCACATGGAATGAGGGTGTGGGAATAATGGTCCTTTTCATTCATGGGATTCCAGTTCTGCAAAACACATTCCTCCTCCTCTGCTCTGGAACTGGTGCCACGCCTCCTCCTTCCAAAAAAAAGCCCCAAACTGATGGCAAAAGCAAAGTCTGGGTGGTCAGCATGGCTATTCAGTTATTTCACTGCTCTGTCATTAAAATTGTCACTTTTTCCTTTCTTCAACCCAAGCTTTACACAAACCTCACGTTTTGGCAGTTTGGACAAAAAGCCAAAGCTTCCTCATCTTCAAACACGACAGGAACAGACATTCCCAGCGCAATTATTGAAATTAAATAACCTCTAACCTTGTCCATCTGATATTCCTCTATCGAGCACCTGAAGGGAACAGTTTTTTTGGTTTTTTTTTGACAGTGCCTGCCAGCTCACACTCAGCAGATGCTTCATAGGAAGAAAAAGATAACTTTTTTTTTATCTTTTGGGAAAAAAACCCAAAAGGTGACTGTTTTCAGTGGTTACAGGGTACGTGGCTTTTGTGCCACTGCTGTCCCATCATTTTTATTGATGATCAGTGGTGGAGTCCCCATCCCTGCAGGGTTTAAAAGCCACATGGTTGTGGCACTTGGGGACATGGTTTAGTGATGGAGAGGTCTTTTCCAACCCTAATTCCATGATTCTAAACCCAAAATCCTTTAAATTGCAGCCACTAAACTGTCAGTGCTGTTGCAAAGGTAAAATGTTAAATAAGTGATTGTCAGAAATCAGTTTTAGCAAGCTGCTGTGTGATAAAACCTACCGGGAACAGAAGATCAAAATCCTTCCAGAAAATACTTATTCATTTAAAAATATTTATTAATTTTAAAACATTTATTAATTTATGAATATTTATTAATTGTGGTGTTTCTCCTGGAATTTATTCCTGTAAATGCTCAACAACACAGGACATGTTTACCAAGTGACCTTTCCGGGCAGCACTTTTCCCCTGGTTATGATTCATAAACAGAAAACTTAATGAATTTATTTGTATTTAAAGCAGGAGCTGAGCCAAGTAGCCATCCATTTAACTCAGCACACCAGGATTTTCATAATTAAGTTAAAAAACAAAGCTGAGTGAGTCAACAGAAGTGAAGCAGCAGAGTCCTGTGATCAGAATGGGCTGGGCATGATGGAACGGGAAGGAAAGGAAGGAAAATTCTTCTTTTTCCAGAAGAATTTCTGCAACTTTGGTAAAATGGGAAGTGCTGGGGAATCCTGAAACCATTTGGGACAGCCCATTCCAAGCCCAGATTTAAAAGGATTTTCATGTCAGTGCTAAGGAGCAGCTGAGGTACATCCTGCCCTGCTCCATGCCATGACTGAGAATCATAAAAATAAAAAATATCCATTTTCATACACAAAGGGGTTGGTAGCACACCATCCCCAAATTTCCATGGTTTTTGGCCCCTCATCCCTTAACTCCAACTCCTTTTACAAGGCTGGTGGAGGGAAGGCTGTGATTGTGAAGATTTAATTGACAAGGGAGTGTTGGCTCTGCTTTTACCCCACACAGCTCCCGTTGGAACAGCAAAGTTATCCCATTATCCCAGCTGAGGAGAAGCACAGAGAGACAAAGATCCCTCTCCCTCCAAATCCTACCCAGGTCGCTTTTAAATAGTGTTTTTATAGTATTTTATACTATAAATAGAAATATTTCATACTATAAATAGAAGTATTTTACACTATAAATAGAAGTATTTTACACTATAAATAGAAATATTTTACACTATAAATAGAAATATTTTGTAATATAAATAGTAATAGCACTGTTAATGTAATAATGTAATTATAAATATTATAAATTATAAAAATTATAGTATTTTATAGTATTTTATCAGAGTCCAACACACCCCGTATTTTCACGTTTTGTGGGGTTTTTCCCGTGCCACAGAGACAATAATTTCATTTCCTCTAATATTAAGCACTAAACAAGCAAGCTGCAGTGTTTCTTCTTGTGTTTTTTTTTGCCAAAAGGAACCTTTGTGCTTGCCCAACATCAAGCTCAACCCTCCTCCTGTGGGACCAGCAATTCTGCTGATATGTGGAATAAGGATTTTATAATTAGAAGGGTTATAAATTAGGTGTTTATTTTTAATGTTGGTGCATGTATTGGAAATTGTTTTTTTTAAATTATGTGTGTTTTTTGGTGGCATTTAGTTTGGTATATATTGGGTTACAAGTTACATATGTATTAAGTTTTATAACACATTTATACAAATTTATGATTTTTTTGTTTTGTATTATAATGAATTTGAACAGTTATTGTGTTTGTGTAATATTTTTTTGGGGTCGTGGGCAGGGGTTTTTAGGATGAAGTAAGGGGGTTTTAAACTTTTTTTTTAGGGGTTAAATTTTTAACTTTTTTTTGTGCTGTTTTGTGTTTTAGTTTAGGTTTTGAGGTTGGTTTTGGTCAGTTTAGGGGGCAGGAATTAAGTCACACATGTCCCTCTTATCTTTTGGTTTTGCTTTTTTTCAATTTTGTTTTGGCATTGATTTTTATTTTTGGCTTTGCCTAGCATTTTTTTTTTCCACTTTGTTTCAGCTCAGTAAAATGTTAAATAAGTGATTGCTAGAAATCAGTTTTAGCAAGCACTTATTAATTAACTTTTATTTTTCTTGTAACTCTCAGTTCTCTATATTACTCTCTCATCCTGGGACTTACAATTTTTTTTTTTTTTTAGTCCATAAAAGAGCCAAGGGATGGGTGGCTGGTACCTACAAAGCTGTTCTCTCCCAACAAACCAGTTCCCCTATTTCACCCATCCTGCTGAAATACCCATAATTTCCATGGAAAGTTTCTCCCTCTGGTCACCAGTGTGAAGCTTAAAAGTAAAAAAGAAAAAAAATCTCCCTGCCAGCGAGGGCGAGAAAAAGGATGCACTGCAGTGGAAATGTTACCTGGAGATTACAGATCTCATCTCTTTAGGGAGATAAAACCCTCTTTTCTTCCCCGTTTTCTTTTCTCCTCTCCATCTAAAAAGCAGCTTTTCAAAAACCCTTCAGCTTAAACACGACTGAGTGAAGAATTCTGAGTGAAGAATTATCTTGCCCAGAACTGGGGGAGGACCAGGCTGACTCCAGCTGCCTTGATGGGAGAGATAATAGCCTGACACATGCTTTCAAGCAGTGTGATGACAAGGAGAAGGCTTTGACAACATGAATTATGGTTGGTTTCCTCTTTTTTTATGGCTCAACATTGACCTTGGCTTCCAGGAGCCCTTCTGAACTCGGAAAGGAAGAAAAATGGCAAGTTAAGAAACAATAATCCATTTTATTCTCATCTCTCATGTCATGTTTTTATGGTTTAATACTTCAGGATGGAGTTGAGCGACAAGAAAGAGTTGCACATCCCACCCAGGAGCTGGAAAATGCCTTTTCCAACAGATAAGGAATTTTAGCAATTTGTACAGCTGATTAGCAAGCAATCTGCTTGGTGAGATTCAAAGTGTGCTGGCTGTCAGAGCAGAGTAATTTGGAAGGAAAATCCACTCCTGGAGGAAATTCAATCAGATTTGCTCAGAGATGTGACATGTTAGAATGAGTCCCCAAGGAAGATGGATTATTCAGTGGAGGAGAAGTGAAACTGTTTAAAAGATTTGATTGATGCAATTTGCCAAATGGTTTTTACCTTCCTACAGAATTCTCTGTGTGTGTATAATAAAACAACCAACTTTATGTATTAAATGTATTTATAATCTATATATTTAGATATGTGTTTAGATACAATTTCATTTAAACATCCCTAACAGAATTCCAGAATGATTTGGGTTGGAAGGGACCTCAAAGCTCATCCCATTCCAACCCCCTGCTATGGACAGGGACACCTTCCACTATCCCAGGCTGCTCAAAAATTGATTATAAGTCTATAATTACAATAAATAACGATAATCTGTGAATACAGCAACATGTTTACACACATGTACACACTTTCAGCATTTCCAAATGACCAAAATCATGTTCAGGGACATGGGAAAAAATAAAAGTCAGTAGAATGTGCTCATAGTGCAGGTGTATATTTACAGAAATATTCATTTGAAACCTCTCAAACATACATACCTTAAATTTTAAGACAGGTGGCTTTGATATGGTGGATGCCTTTAACTCATGTAACCTCTCTTCTATCTCTCTCAACCTGGAAAATAGAGATCGTTCTGAGATCCAATAAAAAATGCAGCTTTAACCTCTCTGATCCAAGCAGGCATTCCTGTGGGGTCCAACAGTTTTGTCTGCTGGGAAGAGAGAGTCATGGTGTCAGTATGTCCTGCAGCAGCTCAGCTGGTTAAGAATTTAGTGTCAGTCAAATCCCACTCCTCTGGCCACAGAAGGAACACAGACACAACAATTCCCCTGCTCACCATCCCAAACATCAGCCCACCCTCCTTCCTCAGGAGCAGCTGACTCACCTCCCGTTCCTTGGTGATTTTTGCAGCCAAATCACCTGCTTTATTATGTTTTAACTCCCCCCCCAAACTATGCCAAGGTCTGGATGGAGGTGGAATATCTATGGGATGGGGTTCTACCCTCTTAACCACCACAGAAAAAGGCTTTTCACCTGCTTTTCTGGTTAGCCTGAATTTAAAAAGCAGCTATATTGTAAAGCACACATCTGGGTGGGTAAAACTCTCCCAGACCCAGCAGAATTCGTTTTTCCACCATTTCAGACCGAATTGCTCACAAAAGGGAAGAGCCACTCACTCACCCCTGATCCCTGGTGGTGCCTTGGGATTTTTTAGCTTCTATTTTCATGTATCTGTATTCTTGTGCTTCTCTAATACTCAGCACTAAAACTACCGTTTTCCCACCTTTAGATAAACAATTCCTCTATGAGCCTGAAATCCAAGGACACTTCACTGCCTCAGAGCCCCAAAATATGGAAACAACAGAGAATTGTGGGGTGCAAGCTTGGGGTGGGTGACAGGATCACCTGAAGGTGGAATTGGAGAATTGGGGCTCTATGTTAATAAGACAGAACTTATAAAAGGGGAAGATCTCATGACTCAGGGTCCATTTTTGGGTGTAGCCTCAGGAGGAGGCTTTGTCTGCCGTCAATTCACCAGTAAACCTGGATTATTATTAAATTTGCCTGCTTTATTCTCTAACTTTCCTGGCTCACTGGGAGCACACCGTTACCGTTGTTTGGTGATGTAGAGCTCCTCCAGCAAACGCTGCTCCTCGTAGCTCATCCAGCGCTGCTCCTCCAGCTCCTCCTCCTCCTCCTCCTTCTGCAGCAGCTGCTCGTAGAGCCTGACAGGATTCCAGCCCGTCATGATGTCGTAGGTGATGACACAGCCCAGAGAGTGGGACACGATGGACACCTTCCCTCCCTTCTCCTCAAACTCGGGGTTCCTCGAGCAGAAGAGCGAGTAGAGCCGGTTCAGCTCCTGCTGTAGACCCTTCACCAGCTGGGCCACGAGGGAGAGCAAACAGAGTTTGGGGTGAGCAGATTATTGGGATCAACACATTCAGGAATGTTCCTGTCCTGCACTCAGGATGGGAGCTCAATCTCCAAACCAGCAGCAGGGCTGGTGGTCACTGACACCAATGGGTCATCCCTCTTCTCCAAAGCACCAGAGCCACCCCACAGTGACCCTAAAGCAGCTGCACTGCCCAGCCCAAGTGTTGTTTCCAAGACATCCCATTGAAATAAACACTTCCAGAAGTGCCAGCTGTGTTTGAAGCAGTGAGCAGCTCCCTCTTGAGTATTTTTGTGTTGCCCTGGCACAGCAGGGACTGCTGGCACAGTGGCATTTCCCTTCTCACTGGATTCTCTCCCATTTTCTCCCCAGCACTGAACATTCCTCTCCTGGCAAGAGGTTCAGCTCCTTTTTTTTTTCAATTTGAGGAGGATGGAAGGAGCCTGAGCCACACCTGACCCAGAATCAACTCCCATCTCTGCCACAACCTTGGCATCGCCCTACTAAACCCATCCTGCCCTCTTCTCCCTTCATCACTGGGAGCAGCAGGGGACTGGGAAGAGAAAAATCCACTAAAATGGATGTGCTCAGACACTGCAGTGAGAGCTGGGATGGGTTTTGGAAAAATATCCTCAGATTGCTCTTGGAACTCTCAGTAAAGCAGGTTTGAACTCATCCAGCCTTTCATTCTCCTCCCCGCTGCCTGGCTAAAAGGAAATGCAGCTTTCTGTCCTCCTTCCCTTCCTACACCTGCACCTGCTGGAAATTCTTCCCCAGAAATCAGAATGAAATGTGGCTGCCAAAGAAAAAAAGCCTCATCTTAAGTAAAAGGGTGATACGGGAGGAGAAAAGGCAAAAATGAAACAGTCAGAGCCAGAATTTGAATATTTCATACACACCATGCTTAAAAAACCAGTTTTTTGGTTATAGGTTTCTAGGAGGGATTTTTGGGGAAAAGCAGGAATGCAACATGGTTCTTAAGTATCACAGATTAATCCTACAGTACTACAGCAATAAATAAATAAATATGGGTCCTATGTTCATGGGGTCTCTGAGAAGCTGAACTGCTTCAAATCCTATACTTTGGGATAAAAAACTACAGCTTCCCAGGAAGTATTTTAGGGAGAAACACCAGAAACCATGAGATTTGGGAAGTGGCCAGTACAAAAAAAAAAAAAAAAAAAAAAAAAAAAAAAAAAAAAAAAAAAAAAAAAACAAAAAAAAAAAGGCAGCTTTGCCTGTGAAACTCAGTTTGGAAACTGAGCAACGTTTTCAGGCTGCGCAGGGAGGAGGACAAACAAGGCAGTGCAAATCATTCCCTCGTTAGCAACGGGAAATTAAAGCCACGGAACATATAATTTCACCATGATTTTTCAAGAGCCTGAGTCATTAGTGAATATAAATATGAATGGCAGCAGAAGTGCCAGTGTTTGATACACAATTCGAGCGAGAATCCACACAACAAACCCGCTGCCTGGAACACGAGCAGAGCCTTGCAGCAGCTCGGAGGGATGAGTTTCAGAACACTGATTTTCAAATGGTTTTGACTGTGATGCTGCCTCTTCTTACATTTGGGTCTGCACAGACTGTGGGCACAGATTTTCACACTCAAACAAACGGGCAGAGGGTTCAGCAAGAGATGGAGCTGAAAATATCAACTCGGACGAGCTGTGGCTGGCTGGTGTTTCCTCCATTTGAAAGGGTTTTGATTAAAACCCAGAACAAACCAGCCAGGAAATCAAAGTGTCTGGGGATTCCTGCCAGGAGCTCACTGAAATGTGGGAACATTGACACAGAATCCTGGAGAAGTTTGGGTTGGAGGAGACCTTAAAGCTCATCCCATCCCCCCCCTGCCATGCAGGGACACCTTCCACTGTCCCAGGGTGCTCTAAACCCCGATGTCCCGCCTGGCCTTGGGCATTTCCAGGGATCCAGGGGCAGCCACATCTTCTCTGGGCACCCTGTGCCAGGGCCTCCCCCCCCTCCCAGCCAGCAATTCCCAATTCCCAAGATCCCACCCCAATCTCCCCTTTTCCAGTTTGAAGCCATTCCCTGTGTCCATTCCCTCCATCCCTTGTCCCCAGTCCCTCTCCAGCTCTCCTGGAGCCCCTTTAGGCCCTGCAAGGGGCTCTGAGCTCTCCCTGGAGCTTTCCCTTCTCCAGGTGAGCACCCCCAGCTTAAAACCTGTTTGATTCAGTGTATGAAGTTAAGATAATATTTATTGGGGTATGGAACTAGATGAGCCTTCAAGTCCCTTTCAATCCAAGCCATTCTATGATTCCACTCTATGCTTTAATCCTGATTTGCTATCTCAGTCTTAAAAAGCATAAAATAATCCAACTTGTGAAAGAAAAGTTTGGTTTGAACAGGGTTTTAGTCCAGCAAGTGCAACATGAACTGCCTGGAAATCTTTTGTATTTACAGCTTGATATATCCTAACAATCCATACAAAAATACCTTCTCAAAACACTGAGTGGCTTTCTATTGTCTAAAATCAGGAACTTTTTTTGTTGGACTTAAACCATGGAAGATATAACTGCCTATCAAATTTTCTCTCCTGAATGTCATCACTGTAAGAAATTTTTAAAGAATTTTTAAGAGCTTTTTTTTTAATGCACAGCTTGCCTTTCTACTGCCTCTAAAGTATTAGATTAAAAATTAATATTTTAAACTATTACATTTAAAAAAAAAACTTCCAAACAACAAATTAACAACTCCCTCCTCAGATTCCCAAAGCCAGGACATCCAAGGGGCTGATGGGATCTGTGATGTGCTTGGGAAGCACCTGCTGGCTCTGCCTGAACACAGGAGAGCAGGAATCATCCAGAAACCCCAGGAATAGTGGGAATAGGGGAATGCAGCACAACCAGAGCCCTGTGTCCCTTCTCAACTCCCCTCTTCCATCTTCCTTGCCAGTTCCCACCTTGCTTTTGGGACAGTGGGAGCCGTTTCTCCATCCAAGGCTTTCATAGGGTTTTCCTTACAAAAATCCTACAGATTCCTTGAGCTCCTGCCCCATAACACATTCCCACCTCCTGAGGCTTCTCCCACCGACTAAACAAGCTCAAATATTTCCCAAAACAATAAATGAGGCAGCTGAGTTGTTGTTTTTGCCTGTGCAGCTGCTGTGCTCCATCAGCCCCAGCTCCTCCACAGGGAGAGGGGATGCAGCACCTTCACCTGGCTGCTGCAGAGCACATCAAACACTGCAACAAAGGCAACAATTCCTATTTCTTCCAGAAAGAGCTGCATCAAATCCCATCTTCCCAGCTGGCCTTCCTACCTCAGTTCATCTAGCAGCAGCCTGAGGACACTGAAATATTTCAAAGAAAGGTAGAAAATATTATATAATTCAGTGTTTCTGTTCTCTTTCCTAGGGAAGTGCTTCCTGCCTGTTCTGATTTGTAGGGAAAGGTTCCCTTTTGCAGATCGAGTGTTCCAGGATGAAATTTTAGTGCAGGATGAAAGTGCTGCATGTCTTGTAGATGTAACATTGCAATAAAAACAGACACTAGAGAAATCCTTCTAGGGCATAAAGGGGCTCCAGGAGAGCTGGGAGAGGGATTTGGGACAAGGGATGGAGGGACAGGACACAGGGAATGGCTTCAAACTGCCACAGGGCAGGGATGGATGGGATATTGGGAACTGGGAATTCCTGACTGTCCCTGGATCCCTGGAAGTGTCCAAAGCCAGGCTGGAGCACCCTGGAACAGTGGAAGGTGTCCCTGACATGGCAGAGTGTGGAATGGGATGATCTTTAAGGTCCCTTCCAACCCAAACCATTCTGGGATTTTTATCTCCCTTTATCAGCTGAAGTTTTGCCAATAAATCTCCCGTGCAGGAAACTCAAGCCTGCAGGATCCAGTTGCTCTGAAGGCAGCAGCTCAAATTCACAAACTGAGGTTAAAAGCTCCCTGCCCTTCAGAACCCAAATTAAAGGCAGAGTGAGGCAGCCAAAAACCCCAGTCCCAACCACAGAGCAGGATGCTGGAATTGAGGAGGCACAAAATGCCCTTTGCTTTTCCAAGTTACGTGCCTGCCTGGCACATGGCTTCCAAGAAATCCAGAAATAGCAGCCCAGCCCATGCATTCAGGAATCCTGGTGGCACAGAGCTGTGTTTGGGAAGGATCAGACAGGGAGACAGAGCTGGGTGACACATTCCTGTCACCTCAGGATGGAGAGAGCTGACAGAAAGAGCAGCAGAATCGTGGCTTTTATCACCTCCTGGGTGCTGGGCCAGCTTGAACTGCTGGGTCCTGATGGGAACAAACACCCCTGGAAGGGGTGAGACATCCAGAACTGCTGCCCTTTTGTGCACAGCATTAACAGTGCCCGGTTGGAAAAACCCCAAACCTCTAAATTCACCAGCAGCAGCATCCCAAACAGCTGCTCACCCTCCTCAGAGGCAAAGCAGCCTTGAACACAGCAGCAAAAATCAGCCTGGAGAGCACATTGCTGGGAAAGCAGAAGGAAATTGGGATTTCCTGCGTGTGTGGTGGACAAACACCTCCTGGCCCCACACCCAGGAGATGCAGAACTCCATCCCCTGGTTTGTTCTGTAGGAGGATCACCGAGGTCAAAGGGGCTTTTCAAAGGGGCTTTTCCAAAATTACCAGAGCAAAAAATGGCATTTTTCCTCTCAATATCCAGGAAATGAGGTTTTTCAAGGAAACAAGGAGTACAAAACCTCTGCTGGTCCCTGGGCACAGCAGAAACACAGAACTGCAGTGCTGCTCCTTTCCCTGTGCTGTCTCCACAGGATCCTCACCCCTGCACGATCTCCCCACATGAAAATCATGAAAAATAAAACATCAGGGAGCTTCCTATGGACAGGGAGTGCAGGAAGCATGACCTCCCCAGCCTGAACAGCAGCAAGGTTTCTGCAGGCTCTGTAGGAAAGGAATGAGAAGGAGATCTGAGGAATGGGGAGTTCTGCGAGCAGCTCTCTCCAAATGTCAAGAGGACTTCAGGAAAAAGTGCAAACCTGTTTGGAATGCAGCCAGAAGGCAACAGGGAAAGAGAGCCCTTGAACAGCAACGGAGAGCTGCAGCTGGGGCTGTGGGGACAGAGTGGGAGGAACAGAACACAAAAAGGATCTGTGGATCTGGCTGAGTCTCTCTCAGGACCCCCTCACTGCTGAAAAGCTGAGTCCAACCCATTCCTAAGCAGTCACTGCACCCAAGATGATGATAAGGTTCAGGCAGAGCCACTAAGCAATCACTTTATAAAGCTATAAAAGACATTCAAGAGCTACCAAATTAACTAACCCAGCCATGGAAATGCTGCCAAGCAGCTCCTTCACTATTAAATCCAACAGAATACGCAAAACCAGGGTTGAAATAATCTAATTTTAATATTTCCTGCTTCACATCTTGTTTTCAAACACACCTGAACCAACTGCCTTTTATTGTGCACAAGAGAAGGGTGTTTCCACAAAAAAACCTCATATCCAAGAGGGATGAAAGCCCTGGCAGAAGTTACCCCTTGTCCCAGATTTCAAGAGGTTGGTCATTAATTCTCCTTTTTAACACGTGGAAAATGGCAAACCATGAAGCCATTCCAAGGTCAGGGCTCTGAGCAGCCTGGGATAGTGGGCAGGGGCTGGAATGAGATGATCCCTAAAATCCCCTCCAGCTGGAATTATTCTGTGATTCTAAGGTGAACAGCAAAGTTTCCCCACTTTTGTATCACAGTATTTGCACTAAATCTTTAGATATCTTGGGATAATGGATATAAATAATATTAGTCCTGCACTGAAAACACTTTCTGCCAGGGCTTTTTATTTATCAATAATTATTTATCAATAATTTACAAATTACAATCAGCCTGCGAGTAAGTACAGCGAAGAGCAATAAAAAGAAGGCACTCAATGGTACAACAGAGGTGACAACTCTGAATTTACTATGCAACAATTGGTCTTTTTAATCTCTGCTGCAGCCATTTATTATTAAAGGAATATGAAGCTCCAGTGACCCAGATGTGAAACGAAGTCACCCACTGAGGACACGAAAACCCAGGATTGTGTTACCACAGAGGGAGCAGCAGGGTCAGAGGCAGAACGTGGAGTGACTGCTCGTTTAGAAACAGGCCTGTGTGCATCAAAATATCAAATTATTGCTTTTTCTTACACCTGGGTAGTGTTTAGAGAGGGATTTGGCACAGAAGGGAACGCAGCACAGCTCCCTCTCACAAGAACACCCCGGCTGAATCTGCTGGCTGCAGTCTGAGAGTGGAATGGGATGCTCACGGGGCTGGGCTGAATTATTAATGCTGAATAAATAAAGTATCACATCACCTGCCAGCAGCCAGAGACACCTTTTGGACACTCCCCTACCACACTGGAGTATGAAAAAATGCCTGAAATCAGAGAGGAGCTCACCCAGCAGAGAGAGACCAGAGGGGCCAAGGAGCTGCTCCAGGGCTGGAGCCAGGCTGGGAGAGCTGGGAATGTTCACCTCGAGAAGAAAAGGATCCAGGGAGAGCTCAGAGCCCCTTCCAGGGCCTAAAGAGGCTCCAGGAGAGCTGGAGAGGGACTGGGGACAAGGGATGGAGGGACAGGACACAGGGAATGGCTTCCCACTGCCAGACGGCAGGGATGGATGGGATATTGGGAATTGGGAATTCTCTCCTGGGAGGGTGGGGAGGGGATGGGATGGAATTCCCAGAGAAGCTATGGCTGCCCCTGGATCCCTGGCAGTGCCCAAGGCCAGGCTGGACGGGGCTTGGGGCACCCTGGGACAGTGGAAGGTGTCCCTGCATGGCAGGGGTGGGATGGGATGAGCTTTAAGGTCTCCTCCAACCCAAACTTCTCCAGAAATCTGTGTGATTGTTCCCACATTTCAGTGAGCTCCTGACAGGAATCCCCAAACACTTTGACTTCCACTGATCCTGGCTCGTTTGTTCTGGCAGGGGTGGGATGGAATGGGATGGGATCCATGGGATCCATGGGATGGGATGGGATGGGATCCATAGGATGGGATGGGATGGGATGGGATCCATGGGATGGGATGGGATGGGATCCATGGGATGGGATGGGATGGGATGGGATCCACGGGATGGGATGGGATGGGATCCACGGGATGGGCTTTGAGGTCCCTTCCAACCCAAACCCTTGTGGGATTCTGTGGCTGCCGAGAGCCATCAGTGGAACAGCAGCTTCACTCTCCTCCAGCCCAAGCTCATCACATTCCTCAATTTATTTCCCAGAGGCAAAGGGAAGTTCAATAATCTCCTTTTGAGATCCTTTGAGGATTTCCGGATGGAAAGCACTGGAAGTGCCCAGAATACACAAAGAATGGTGTTGGGGTGACAGAGCTGGGACAGGAATTCTGTGGGCTCCAAGACAATGATCATCCCTGAACTGGAATGAGCAAAATGCCACAAAAAAAACCCACTGAAGAAGGGGAAAACTCTCCAGAAGAATGCTCCACTTGACACTCCTCTGTTCATCTCTGCAGAGTTAGGGCACAGCAAATAAAATGGGATAAGGAGGAGTAAGGTGTGTGCATTGTTGCAAAGGAAATTGGAAAGGAAATTTCAAGGAAATTCATCTGATGAAAGAAACAACTCGGTGTTTTGCCATCAGATCCAAGCACACTCATTTTATGTCAATTTTCACACCCAGGGATGGTGATAAACCTGTCAAACTGCAGTTCTGCTGAGCAATGAATTAAATTTTCATGCACTGCTGGCCTGCAGAGCTGAACTTTACTCCCTAATCCATTTCCCATCAGATGCCCACAGACAAGCCAAACCTCTAATGCAGTTTAAGGAAATATTTTTTGAAGTTTTTATTGCTTGCCACCAAAGTTCACATTGGCTTCAGGTACACAAGAGACAGGAAAACCTGAGCCACAGTGGGGAGCCCTGATCAATGAATTCTGCATTACAGAGCAAGAGGAGAGGGACAGATTTCAGTTTTAAAATCATGCTGCCAGTCTGAAGGACTTAAACACCCCTCATCTGACTGAAAGGTGGGATCAAATCCCCAGGTGAGCTTTGAGAGTCTCACCCTGCCCCAATCTAATCCTGCTCAGGGTACCAGGGCTGCAAAAGGATTAACACTGCTCCATACATGACACAGCCAACACTGAAAAAACCCAACAATTCCTACAGAAATTCATCCTAAAACAGCCCCACAGTGTGATACACAAGGGGTGTTATTGGGGTGAAGCACTGTGCATGTTTTACAGGCTACTTCATTTATTCAGATTATCATTTATTCTGGTTATTATCATTTTTTCAGGTTGTTATAATTTATTCATGTTATTGTCATTTATTCTGGTTGTTATAATTTATTCAGGTTATTGTCATTTATTCACGTTATTATCATTTATTCTGGTTGTTATCATTTATTCAGGTTATTGTCATTTATTCACTTTATTATCATTTACTAAGGTTGTTATCATTTATTCAGGCTATTATAATTTATTCAAGGCTTATCATTATTACAGGCCACCATAATTTACTATCATATTTATGATTTTTCTCCTCTGATTAATGGGGTCACTCAGCAGATGGGACAAGGAAGGATGGGAGCACCCAGGATACCAACAATCCCCCAATAAACTGAATAATGGGATCATTTTGGTTTCCCTGCAAGGCAAGTGCACACAAAGGCATTTGAAAGAGCTGCCATCCCATCTGTCCTCAGAATTGGCAGAAATGTAGGGAAAATGTCCGTGGATTTTTGTCAGAGGCAAAAAGAATCTCAGCTCTACAGACTCCCATTGCTCTAAATATGTAAATTGTAATGTAAAAAATTACATTACAGAAATGTAAAAAAAAAATGCTGTTAAAACCCTTTCTGTTTCTAAGCTGTTTTAGACAGATATTTCTACTCTAAATAAATCACATGAATTGGACTTTTTGCTCTCTTTCTTCCCCTCTCAATCTTAAAAATTTGACTCCTACAGGTGACCGTGACATACCCACAACATGTTAAAGGGTTTTCCTCGAAGGAGACTTTTCCTGACATTCCCAAGCCCAGAATATTTTGATCTCTAAGAGTAAAACTTCCATAAAAATGCTTCCCACACTTACTTCATCCCTGTACAGAGGGCTGGTGTAGTACATGATGTCCATGGCGCTGCTGTTGAGCATATCCCGCAAACCCCGCACTTTATCCGGAGTTATGGAATCCACAGTGTCTGGAAAAAAATAAAAAAAGGAGGCTTGAGTTCCATCTAGAGGATGATAAAATAGAATCACAGACATTCCAGCCCCTGACACCTTTCACCACCCCAGAGTGCTCCAAACCCCACCCAACCCGGCCTGGGATGGGAATTTTCAAAATTGTGCAAACAAAACCAAACCAAAATCCAAGCAAGGCACAAGCAGAGCCCACAGCCCAAAATTTTGGGGTGAATTTTGAGAGTGCAGCTGCTGGAACTGCAAAATAACTGAGTGCTGTACCTCCATCGAGGGTCAGCTTTGATCTCCACTCCACTGGAAGGAATTCCACGTGCGTCGCGAGATTGGAAAAATATTTTTCCTCCACTTTCCTTGCAGTATCTCTCATCCTACAAAAAACAAAGGATCACATTCCTGCTCTGGTAAAATACATTTCTTCAATTACTGCTTTTCTATCCCTACTAAAACACATTATTCCCTCAACTTCTCTATTTTTTTTTTTTTTTGCTATAAAGTGTTTAAACTCTCCTGCAATGAAAAGATTCTGTGCACTGCACACCCAAAAGAGTTTAAATGCATCACACCATGGGTTTAACATAATCCACCTAAATTCAATTCAAAGGTATCTGTTAATTCTAGCAGGTTTGGGGCTGAATGGGAAAATTAAGGATTAGAAAGTTAGAAAAGAATTAGAAAATCTAGAACATAGAAAATGAAGAATTTCACCTCTGCCTTGAAATCTAGAATCCACTGAAATCAACCATGTGATCAGTATAGAAGGAAGACAATTCAGTGCTTCTAAACACATAGAAAATTATTAAATTATTAAATATGGTTTGAAGGAGCAGAATTTTATTTTAATTTTACATACTGAATTGGGAGGCTTGAGAGCTCCAAGGGTGAGGAAAAGATCACTTAGGAATGTTTTGACTTGCAGGAGCAGATGGAGAGGTTTTTAAAAGACTTCTCATTTTTACAGCATATCTGAACCTCTCTCAAAGGATTAAAAAAATTTAAAATACCTAAACCCCAAAGTGTATCTGACCCTCTCTGTTGTTTGGGGGAAAAGGGAACAATGCTAATTTATATTCTTTTAAAAACATGGTTTTATTTGTATTGTGTGAAAAATCCATTAATACAAAAGGAAAACCAGCATGAAATTGTACGAGATATTAAATATTCAGTTATTTAATCTTAATAGATATTAAATATCTAAATAAATATTACAAGATATTAAATGTCCATCAACTCCATTCAGCATCCAAATGCTGAGCAATTATTTTATTTTCCTTTCTTTCCCTGAATCCTGGCCCCAGGAGTATTCCCATTTTTGAAGACGAGCACAACAAACCAAATCCAGCCCCAGTGCTGGGTTTCCAAAAATTGGTGCCCAGTTCCAAGCATCAAGATTTTATTTCATTTTATTTTATTTCAGTGTTTCAATGGTTTTTCTTCCCTATTTTCAGAGCAACCTCCTTTTAGTTAATCCTACAACCAATTAATCTTCCACCTGCACTTCCATCCTCCCAAATGTTGTTTAGGGAGTTTAATCCCTGAGCTGAGGCACTTTCCTTGGATATTTTAATGCTCCTCTGCTCTTCAGGAGAAATGAGACTGTTCAGGATAAATCTAAAAAGATAAATCTGATAAAAACTGCCAACACCTGGGACAGGAATTGTTTCAGCTGCTCCATGAGCTGGACCATCCAGAAATCCTGTATGGACAATTCTGCCAAAATTCTGTCTTGAAAAGTAGGATGGGGTAGGAAGTGGCATGAAATTCAAGGCTTTGGAAAAAAAATCCCAAAAATGTTTTACAAAGACAATTATTCTTCTCTATCATGATTTTTTTTTTGGTTTCTTTTTATTTTTTTTTCCCCAGGAAATATTAATTATGCTACTAAAAGCAGATTATCACACTTTTTAAAAAGGCAGTGAAAATGTGTTTTCATCATTGACACTTCTGATGAAAGAAAAGAAAAAGGGGGAAGGGGGGAGAAAAAAGGGGGAAGGGAAATGAAATGGGGAAGAAAAGGTGGGGATGGGAAAGGGAGAAGGAAAGAAGGAGAAAAAAGGGGAAAGAAAAAAGGGGGAAAGGAGAAAAAGGGATAAAGGGAAAAAAGAGAGGAAAGGGAGAGAAGGGGGGAAGAGAAAAGGGAGAGAGAGAAAGGGGTAAAGGGAAAAAAGGGGGAATGAAAACAGGAAAGGGAAAAAAAGAGGGAAGGGAGAAAAAGGGAAAAGAGACAAAAGGGGAAGAGAGAAAAAAGTATAAAGAAAAAGGGGGTAAAGGGAAAAAGGGAGAAAGAAAACAAAGAGGGGAGAAAAAGGAGGAAGAGAGAAAAAGGAGGGAAAGGGAAAAAAAACAGGAAAGGGAGAAAAGGAGAGAAGGGAGAAAAAGGGGGAAGAGAGAAAAAAGTATACAGACCAAGGGGGTAAAGGGAAAAAAGGGGGAAAAGGAAAAAAGGGGGAAAAGGAAAAAAGGGGGAAAAGGAAAAAAGGGGGAAAAGGAAAAAAGGGGGAAAAGGAAAAAAGGGGGAAAAGGAAAAAAGGGGGAAAAGGAAAAAAGGGGGAAAAGGAAAAAAGGGGGAAAAGGAAAAAAGGGGGAAAAGGAAAAAAGGGGGAAAAGGAAAAAAGGGGGAAAAGGAAAAAAGGGGGAAAAGGAAAAAAGGGGGAAAAGGAAAAAAGGGGGAAAAAAAACAGGAAAGGGAGAAAAAGGGGGAAGAGAGAAAAAGGAGGGAAAGGGAAAAAAATGGGAAAGGAAAAAAACAGGGAAAGAAAAAAAGGTAAAGGAAGAAAAAGGGTAAAATGAGAAAAAGGGGAAAGGGAGAACAAGGGAAAGGGAGAAAAAGGGGAAGGAGGAAAATGGGGGAAAAGGGTAAAAAGGGGGAAGAGGAAAGGGAAAAAAATGAAGAAAGAAAAAAAAACAGGGAAAGGGGAAACATATGAGGGAAAGGGAGAACAAGGGAAAGGGAGAAAAAGGGGAAGGAGGAAAATGGGGGAAAAGGGTAAAAAGGGGGAAGAGGAAAGGGAAAAAAATGAAGAAAGAAAAAAAAACAGGGAAAGGGGAAACATATGAGGGAAAGGGAGAACAAGGGAAAGGGAGAAAAAGGGGAAGGAGGAAAATGGGGGAAAAGGGTAAAAAGGGGGAAGAGGAAAGGGATAAAAATGAAGAAAGAAAAAAAAAACAGGGAAAGGGGAAACATATGAGGGAAAGGGAGAACAAGGGAAAGTGAGAAAAAGCTGTGGAAACGGAAGTAGCATCCTTTCCATCCTTTTTTTCCAAAGCAGCCACTGCAGGCCTGTGCAAACAGCCAAGAAATGCAACTGCTCAGCATCTCTATTTTTAAAGCCTGGTGTGATTGAGCTCCTAATCTCCTACATTCTCATCCAGAGAGATGGCAAAGGTTTAAATAAAGCAGAATATCCTGCCCATGATAAGGGAGAAAAAAAAAAATTCAGCAGGAGGATCTGCTTAAATCAGGGTTGATTTAAGGTCTGAGCTGACCTTGTCAAGCACAGTTAAGGCAATATTTGTGATATATTTGTGAAATAATTAGAATATGACATAATTAAAATATAATTATAGCACAAAATAATAATAATAGTAATAATTAAAGGATAAAATATGCCTGGCTGCCTTTCCCTGATGAAAATAATAGATAACCAACTTATATTTTAACAAGTATGCATCCATTCTTAAGTGAGTCTGTTCCACAGATATGTTAACATATTTAGAATTACTACTAAATAAATTTTTACTTAGTGGTTTTTTAGTTATTTAGTGGGTTTAGTAGGTTATTTAATGGGTTTAGTAGGTTATTTAGTAGTTTTTTCTTTAACTCATGCTATGACTTTTACTCTGGTGTAGGATTTATGAATACTGCATTAAAAACTAGGGAGCTACAAGCACAAAACCCTCCTGCCACCCCCACACAAGAGCACTCCAGGGACATGTGAGAGCCCAAGTTCAGCGTGGAATTTCCAGATTATAAAGAATATAAAAATTCTGTGAATATGTGAACATTCCTGGAGTCCCTGAGTAAGAAAAATAAAGGAAATCTTTCAAATTGCCCACAACTCCTTGGTGCTGCCAAGTCAGCTTCACTCACTCTGCAAAAAGGAAAAGGTTGGCTGGGATAAAGTTTATTTTCTTCCTGGTAGTGAAACAGCACGTTTGGGATTTAGGATGAGCAGAATGTTGATAACACACTCATATTTTGGTTGTTTTGGTTGTTCTTACCCTAAATCAGGGATTTTCAGGGTCTGCCAGTGAGGAGCTGCTTGAGAAGCTGGGGGGGAACGTGGCCAGGAGAGCTGACCCCGACTTATTCCGAGATTTTTTTTCCCTTTATTATTTTCTTTTCATTATTAAATCATTTCCATAATTTCATTATTTAGTTGTTTTTTCCTCAACCTTTCCCCAGTTCTCCTCCCCATCCCACTGCAGCTGCAGGCTGGGGTTAAAACACAACAGCAGCGAAGAGGAATTCAGAAAGAGTTTTAAATTCAGCAGGAAATTCACCGAGCAGCAAATGAAAACTGCTCAGCTTAAAAGCAGAGAAATGTGGCATGAATAAAGCACAGAATTTTACACAGCAACAGTTGCTTTAAGTGAAAGAAATGATAAATAACCTGGTCCTAACAGAGCAGGAAAAAACATCCAAATTATTTACACATCAGTAGCAGCCGGAAATATTACGGATGAATAGATATTGGATATCCCCACCTTTAAACACAACAATTCCAGGGCTCCCTCCTGTTCGAAAGGTCTTACTAAAGCTGTTCACAAACTGACTCACAGGGTTTTTTAAAATAAAAATCACAGCAAGAAACAGGAGTTTGGAGAAAATAGTGTAGTCCTGCAATTCTGCCAAAGCTTTTGGGAAAAGCTTCTGGTTTTCCCCTCCCAAAAACTGTGGGTTTTGTGTCCCTCCATCCCTTGTCCCCAGTCCCTCTCCAGCTCTCCTGGAGCCCCTTTATGCCCTGGAAGGGACTCTGAGCTCTCTCTGGATCCCTTTGTCCTGCTGGAATGATCCTGAACAAACATTTACAGTCACTCAGGTCCATGAGGAACCCAAACGCAGCTCTGTGAGGATCTCCCTTAATCCTTGCAAATCCCACTCTGGCACAAGTGCCCAAAAGCTCCTTTTCAGCCCATTTTTGTCACCTGTCACCTCCCTGATGTCACAGGCTGTCATCACTCTCTCATCATCTCTCAGCAGCACCAGCACATCCATCTCCTGCTCCCAGGGATCACTGAAATTCCCATTGAAAATCCCACTGAAATTCCCATTGAAAATCCCACTGAAATTCTCATTGAAATTCCCACTGAAATTCCCATTGAAATTCTCACTGAAATTCCCATTGAAAATCCCACTGAAATTCCCATTGAAATTCCCACTGAAACTCCATTAAAATTCCCACTTAAATTCCCATTGGAATTCTCAGTGAAATTCCCACTGAAATTGCCACTGAAATTCCCATTAAAATTTCCACTGAAATTTCCATAGAAACTCCCATTGAAATTCCCACTGAAATTCCATTAAAATTCCCATTGGAATTCCCATTGAAATTCCCACTGAAATTCCCATTGAAATTCTCACTGAAATTCCCACTGAAAATCCCACTGAAATTCCCACTGAAATTCCCATTAAAATTCCCACTAAAATTCCCACTGAAATTCCCACCGAAATTCCCACTTAAATTCCCATTAAAATTCCCATTGAAATTCCCATTGGAATTACCATTGAAATTCCCACTGAAATTCCATTAAAATTCCCATTGAAATTTGCATTGAAATTCCCACTGAAATTCCCACTGAAATTCCCACTGAAATTTGCATTGAAATTCCCACTGAAATTTGCATTGAAATTCGCACTGAAATTCCCACTGAAATTCACATTGAAATTCCCACTGAAATTCCCACTGAATTTCCCATTGTAATAATTCCCACTGAAATTCCCATCCCATCCACACCCACAGCCCTGCACCACATCCCCAGTGATCCCGATCAGCACTTTGATAGAAATTCTGAAGATAATTAAAAATAATTTCCAGGCAATGCAGTTCCAGTCACACACAAACCCTCAGCACACTCACCTGCTCATCTGTTCTATGAAATTTTTATTTTTTCCTTCTGGCTCTTAAAAATTAATTTATTTTTTTCAATTTTATCAAATGGCAAAATTGCTAAATTAACACCGACTGAAGCCATAAATCCTCATTGGAACAGGCAGAGAATTCACCTGCTACAAATGCATGTTGAAATACTGACCCCAGAGCAAAAATTATTCACATCTGTGCATTGAAACAGGGATATAACTGAAATTTATGGTTTTTCTAAGGAAAAAAACCCTCTTGTGCTCAGATGCAATGCACCTTCGAAAGAATTCTGACATTTTCCTATTTTCCATGCAAGAAATAATGGCCTGAGAATAGGTACTTTGAGATCCACCCTAATAGCAATTTAAAAATCAATAATTTGTGATATAATTATAATCTTAATTATAATATCACATTATTATTGTTATTATTATTAGTTTTATTATTATTATTAGTTTATTATTATTATTATTAGTTTATTATTATTATTATTATTATTATTATTATTAAATAAAATGTGCCTGGCTGCTTTTCCCTGATGAAAATAATAAATAACCAACCTATATTTTCACCTATATGTATCCTTGCTTTAGTGAGTCTATACCAGAGATTTGTTAAAATATTCAGAATTACTACTAAACAATTATTTAATTAGTGGGGTTTTTCGTTATCTAGTGGGTTTAGTAGATTATTTAGTGGGTTTAGTAGGTTATTTAGTGGGGTTTTTAGTTATTTAGTGAGTTTAGTAGGTTATTTAGTGGGTTTTGTAGGTTATTAAGTGGGGTTTTTCTTTATTTAGTGGGTTTAGTAGATTATTTAGTGGGTTTAGTAGGTTATTTAGTGAGTTTAGTAGGTTATTTAGTGGGTTTTTTATCTCATGCTGCTCTTGTTTTGTTACTCTCATGATAACCTGATGTCTTACCCTTCTGTAGGATTCACAAATACTGCATTAAAAACTGGGGAGCTTCAAACTGAGTGAGTTTCAGCTACTCCCAAATTTTACAGAATGATGCTGATGATCACAGAGCAAAATGCCTGAAAACCTGAAGAAACCACTCATTTTAATTGCAAGTTTTGTTTCCAGACTCTCTTTAGTCAAATGCTCAATGTGCAAGAAACAGGGAATGGTCTTTAAGCCTTAAATCTGCCAACTTCTGTCATAAAATCATAAAATAATGGAATTCTTCAATGGTTTGGGTTGAAAGGGACTTTAAAGCTCATCCAGGGACACTTTTCCCTGTCCCAGGGTGTTCCAAGCCCTGTCCAACCTGGTCTGGAACATTCCAGGGATGGGGCAGCCAACTGGGAAACTTCTTAATTTCAGCATCTCACCACCCTCACAGTGAGGAATTTCTTCTGAATATTTCATCTAAACCTGCTCTCTGACAGTTTAAAGCCATCACTCCTCATCCCATCATTCTAAGAGGGCAATGGGATGTTCCCAGAAAAAAAAACCTCAACTCTCCCAATTCCCTGCAAACACACATGGATTCATTCCTGGATTTTGGTCGCAGAACTGATAAATCAAATTCTAAATCATCCCCCAACTGCTCCCACCTCCCTGGAATTCCCTCAAACTGAGGGCAGAACTCACTGAGGAAATACCACCACGAGTTACTGAGGAAACTCAGGGCTGGCTGAATTTGCTGAGTTGGAGTGAAAGCAGCAGCAAGGAAAATAAAAAATGGGAGATCTGCTGCAGACAGCGGCAACGGGAGGGCAGCTGCTCCCAAAGCTGAGCTGCAGAAACGCCAGCTCCAGGCTCCCTGCCACTCAGACTCATCCCATTTAGGAGCAGAAATAGAAATTTTGGGGTGCAAAGGGAGCACCATGGGGTTCACACTCGGTCCTTTGGAGGAATGACAGGATTTGGCACAGTGAGAGGAACTGAAGCTGCTTCTGTGGTGGATCACAGGATCCTGGGACAATCCTGGCAGATCCAGGGGCTCCAGTTTCCCTCCCAGCACTGCTTCCCCAAGGGCAGGAAGGCTGGGACCTCAGGGAGATATTAGGAAATTTGATATTAGGAAAAAGTTCTTTACTGAGTAAAAAAACATTGGAGTGGGCTGCCTGGGGAGGTGGTGGAGTCACCATCCTTGGATGAGTTTAAAGAAAGATTGGATGTGGCACTCGGTGCCATGGTTCAGTTGAGATGGACTCGAAGATCTTGAAGGTCTCTCCCAACCCTGGTGATTCTGGGATTTTGTGATTCTGTGATTTTGTGATTCTGGGATTCTGTGATTTTGTGATTCTGTGATTCTGGCACAGACCACTGCAGCCATTCCCTGTCCCTGACTCCTCACTCCCATCTTCCAGAGAAATTCCCACATTTCAGACCGACTGGAGTGATCCAGTTCACAGGGAAATCACACAAATATGATGGTGTGGGAAGGGAAAGGGCAGAAATAAGGGCTGGGAAAGCTGGGAATAGGAACAACCCTGGGGATCCACCCAAATCCCATTCCAGCTCCTGCCCAACACCCAGCCACGTGTCAGGTAATAAATACACACTGAACAAGCTGTTACAAAAGTGTTTCATGCCCTAACTATCACCTTTTACCTCCTGGGCTGAACTTTTCTTGCAAGATGAGCTCAAGTTGAAACCTGTAAGCCAGTATTTACTGTCTGGATGCTTAATTGGGAATTAATACCTGCACCAAAGGATGTAAAACGAGCATCAAATATGTATTTAATGCGAGGCAGGCATTGAAATGGAATATAAAGCTACCAAATGTCTGAAGAGCTAAAATTACAGGAAAGATTTTACAGGAAAATCTTCATTTGAGATTCCAGCAGCACATATTAATGCAGTGAAAGGCTTCTGAGAGGCTCTGCACGGGCTTGCATATCAATGGAAATGTACCAAAATAGCTATTCCACAGTAATTATCCTAATGATAATCCACAATTAAAATGCTTTCTAATGGGAGCTGCAATAAAAATGTAATTGGTGATCAGGCCAAGGCACTGGTGCCTGCGCAGACAGCGATTTCTGTGCCACGACCAGCAGCACAGAGAAAAATGTGATTTTTGAATGCCAACAGGAGACTCAGACAGAGGCAGAGCCCAGCTTTGGGGTGAGAGCAGCCCAGAAATGACTCAACATCACAGCTGGGGTGGAAAAACTCAGGAGAGTGACCTTCCCTCATTCAGGAGCAGAGGGAATTGGGCTCAGCCCAAAGGTCTGACCCTTACCTGCGCCAGGTAAAACCACAGGAGCCTCGAAAAGGAGGTCAGAAACGTGCATAAAAACATTCCTAAATGTCCAGAGGAGGGAACAAACATGATCAGAGAGATGGAGCACCTCTCCTGCGAGGAAAGGCTGGGGGAGATGGGAAGAGAAGCTTGAAGGGAACCTACAGGAGAACTGCAAAGGGACTCCAAGAGCCTGGAGGGACAGGACACAGGGAATGGATTCCCACTGCCAGAGGGCAGGGATTAAATGGGATATTGGGGAGGAATTCCTGGCTGGAAGGGTGGGGAGGAAATGGCACAGGGTGCCCAGAGAAGCTGTGGCTGCCCCTGGATCCCTGGCAGTGCCCAAGGCCAGGCTGGACAGGGCTTGGAGCAGCCTGGGACAGTGGAAGATGTCCCAGCCCATGGGATGGGATGAGCTTTAAGGCTCCTTCCAACCTAAACCATTCCATGATTCTTAATTTTCCTGGATGTGTGCAACAGCAGTTCTCCCTCCCATTCACCCACAAATTCAACAAAACCAGAGACAAGCTTCTGTGAAAAAATACACAATACTGTTATTCCAAATAACAATATGTGAGTGTGAACAGCAAAGGCATCCTAAAGGGATTTATTTTAGATCTGACGTTGTACCTTACCCCAAACCAAGGAATTCCAGAATTCTGCACCTGATGGCAAACAAAACCCCCTCCACAGAGCACATTCTGCCCTAAAATCTCTGTTTATATCAGGCAGAAACACTAAGTCCTCTCCCTTAAATAACCATCCCTGTGGCACCAACACAGCTCAGAGCTAGTTCCCTGCTCAGGCTGGGGCAGCTGAATCCCTTCTCCAGCCCGGGGGAGGGACTGTCCCTTCCCAGACAGCTCCCAGGACATCTCAGCACTGACAGGAGCAGCTTGCTGCACCAGCTGCCGTGCTACATTTAGATAATAAATGTGTTTAACCACACGGGCAAGAAGCAAAACGATGTCACATCACCATCATCACCATGGACCTGAGGAAAAGAGCATCCCTAAAATGAATTTTTTTCCAGGACACCCTGCAACCACGTTAATGAGGAGCCTGAGCTGCAGCCCTTCATGGAATTAGTGGGGATAATTTGGAATTTCCCTGGACAAGGGCTGTTTTCTGGCAGGATCTGCCTAATGATGCAGCAGCTTCTCCTCAAGGTGGTGACCCGAGGGCAGAACATTTCCAATGAGCTCTGGTGGGGTCCAGCCACAGGTTTCCTACTAAAGAATGTGCATTTAAAAGGCAAAAAACCCCCACTGACATAATCTCTCCTTAATTTCTACTTTAAAGTCTGAACAGTCAAAAAATACCTTTCCTTACTAATCTTATTTTACAAAAGGCATCACTTTGTCCCTAATGGGAAAAAAAAAATGTAAAAAACCTCCTCAAACATCACACAAAAGCCATGGATGAAGGTGCTAACAAAAAGTGCCAGGAAGGCTCATGAGAGCTTGGCAGACATTCCTCCTGAAATCCCTCCCTGGAACATATGGGATACTCCTCACTGATAAGTTTTGTTATTTAAAAAAAAAAAAAGGAAAAAAAAAGACGCTTCAATCTAAAATGATGCCTTAATTTGCAAATTTTGTACAGAATGCACAATTTATGCCAATAATTAGCATTTTAAAAGGCTGTGCAATGCTGTCTGGTATTTCTTGAGGATGTAAGTGAGATTTACTGAAGCACATAAAGTCTTGTTTGCCTTTTTGAGAAAATATTTCATGTGCTGGGCTGCCAATTAGAGCAGGACTTATGGAATGAACATCTCTGTGACCTGAGCTGAAGTTAATCCACCCACATAACCCCTGTATCTATGGAAAATGGAGGAGGGAGAAAAATGAAGCAGAAAAAAATAATGATTCCAATTTTTATTTCTGGTCACTGTTAAAACAGCAGCTCCAACTGAGGTTATCTGCACTGCCAGTGTAATTCCAGCCTAGAAAAATGTAAGTTTTGACATTTATTTTGGTGACTAATGTCGAACCAAGGGCTGTGGACTTCTGGCTCTTAAAAAATGTGAATAACAGAGCAGGGAGTGGCAGGAGAACAAGGTGGGGAGCAGCAGGTTGGTGCTGTGAGGTGACAAATGACACCCAGGTGACATCAAGAGGTTTATCCTGCCACTCCAGAGGACTCTGGAGTGGAACAGTGAGCCAAGGGGACATGAGAGGCTGATGACAAAGTGGCACAGAGCACACAAGCTGTGACCTACAGTGGCAAAGGGAGGGTGACAAAGCTGCCACCACAACCCAGCAATGCCAGCCCTCCTCACGAGGGTTTTTTCAGCTCTGGTGGAACGTGGAGCTGTTTGGGACACACCTATTGTGCAATCCAGGTCTGTAATTAACACCTTCTCAGCCTTCTCTTGCAGCTAATGAGGGATTCCTTAACGCCACCTCCTCCCCCACAAATCCATCAGCAGGACTTTTGTCATTTTTCTGAGATTCAAAACCTTCATTTCAGGTGCAGAAAACCATAGATTGGGTTGGGTTGGAAGGGGTTTAAAGACCATGAAGTTCCAATCCCTGGCATGAGCAAGGATGGCACTGACTGAAGCAGGGCCCCAACCTGGTCTGGAATATTCCCAGAAAAGAGGCAGCCAAAGCTCTGGGAAGCATCATTCCCAACAGCCTTCAGCAAAATGCTCTTCCCAAGAGACTCAGTGAAGGGATTTCACAGTTTTTGATCACATTTTGCTTTCCAGCCGGGCTCTGTGCAGAGCACCATAAGCAGAGGCACAGTGACAACTTCCAGCTGTAAGGAATGACAAATCCCTTTATCTCCCCATTCCCCCTCTATTATAGGATGCAATTTGCTTGCCCACCATCCCAACACCAGCTCTGAGAGATTCCACCCCAAAACTTAATTTCCTACACCAGTTAATCAAACATCTTCTGCTCAGTCACCCACTTCACTCACCCAGGTACCACCTAGAAACAACATTCCCCTTGATTGTGACCAAATGAAAAAGAGTCCCTGAGCACAACGGCCAGGATTTCACATGGAATCACTGAGATTGGAAAAGATCTCTGAGGTCAGTGAGTCCACCTTGTCACCTTCTTAGAGCCCTGAGTGCCACCTCCTGTCCTTCTCTGGACACTTCCAGGGATGGGCACTCCAAATCTCCCTGGGCATCCCCTTCCAAAGCCTGGAATTTCTCCTTTTTCCATGGAGAAATTCCTGCTGATGTCCAACCTGAGCCTCCCCTGGTGCAGCTTGAAGTGATGTCTGCTCTAAAAGTGCCAAGGGCTGGTGGTAAAATCAGAATAAATCTTTGCTCTTCAGGCTCCCAGCTGCTCTCCCTAAATCCACACATCCCAATTAACATAAAACCAGTGCATGAAGATTAATGACTCAGGAGAAGGAACAGGGAAAAATTCAGCCCAAACCCAAGGCTCTGCTGTCACTTAATAAAATCTGCCTTATTTTGAGGCTGCTCCCAGCATTCCAAAGCACTCACATGGCCGTGTTTTTGATGATCCTCCCTTGGTCCATTTTCTGCCCAATCCCATGCACCACAAACACGATGTGACTGGTCTGGGGTGGTTTGTCTTCTAACGTGGCTTCTTCCACATAACCTCTGTGTAGCCTTGTGCCACTGCTGGAAGCTGCAGAGAAAACATCACTATTATGATTTTTAATTATGATATATTGTGATTATCCCACATCAGTGACATTCTGCCATGTGCAGTGCTCTCATCTGCTGCCAGAAGCTTGGTTTTTCTCAGACCAGCACGTTGAAAATCAGATTCTATCACGTAAAATCACAAAATTAAAAGGTTAGCACCTGTTTTTTAATAAATGCACTTCAAAACTCCTGAAAGGTTTAAGCACCTGGGTGATATCAGTACCCATCTCCACTGCAAACACAGCTAATTTTGGGTTTGTTTTGGAAAACAACTCTTCAGAAATCAGTTGTGTAACTGTGTACCCACTTTTACAACACCATACCCTTCTCCTGGGTGTCTCAATCATTGAATTCCTTTCTATCTCCACCTCCTTCTCTCTCCACTCCCACAGCCTGGCAGGATCATGGAAATGACCTGGCCACCAAAATGATCGTCACTTTATCCACCCCAGTTAGGAGAGCTGGTTGAAAACCTCCACAATTTATCATTTTGATGGGGAAAACCTGCTTTATTTTGAGCTGGTCCAACTTCAAATTTCCCCACTCGTCCTCCAGCTCAGTGGCCAAACCAAAAATCAATTTTCCCGGGTAAATGTGGGAATTTCTCCCTGCTGGGCTGATGGACAGACAGACACACCCAAGGGCACAATGTGCCTCCATCCCCCTCTAGTGACACACAGGGACCACGCCAGGCTGCCCTCAAAAACTGCAACCAACAACTGATTCGGGTTTTAAAGAGCAGGAAAACACCCCAAACCCACTAAAGGCATTTTTTACCCAAGACAGATTTTGTTTACATAGTCAACTTCTATTTAATATTTCTCCCCCACAAATTGTTTAGGACAAATCTTATTATTTATGACACATTATCCCAATGGTGTTGTGGATAAATTACTTCATCTCTTCTGGAATTGAAGTGCTAAATGATATTATTGTTTTGGGAAACGTTAATTAAGTATCCACCCAGGAGCCCTGAGGGGTTAAGAGGGCATTAATTACAGGGCAGAGGGATGAAGAGAGTTCATTCCTCTTTGGGGAACAAACCAGATCTGTAGGTTCTTGTTTTGGTGTCCTGCACAGGACAAGTTCCCATTTTCCAGGCTGGCAATAATCTGATTTTTCCCTGAGAAACACCACATTCTCTTCCAGCCATCTCAGCCTTTCTGCCTTTCTGACTGGGAATTTTGAGCTTAAATGAGCCTGAATTCCTACTGGAAATAATTTCGGTCTCAATGCCCTTTCCTGTCAGTTCAAACTTCTGTTTCATGAACAGAGAAAAAGGCTGTGTGGAGGCGGGGAGAGAGAAGATATGGTCATGTATTTAAAAAATGCATCAGAGTATGCAGGTACTCTCCAGTAAAGTTAAAGTTGCAAAAGGAACTGTAATATTTACATTATCACACTAAAAATTCTAATTTTGTAGTAGTTTCTGGACTCTGCCACTATAATATTTTCATATATTTGTCATATAGTGCTGTGTCCAAACCCACCAAAATATGGAATAAAAATGTACTAAAATCAGATACAAATCTAAATAAAATAAATACTAAAAATAAAAAATCACATCTAGTTACAATTATACACACAACCTAAGGACTCTGAATACTCACATAAAATTTAAAAATACAGTGGCCAAAGCGAGCTACTCTCATTGAAACTCAAAATTTCCTTCTGGAGTTCAAGCAACAAGCTTTAAATGCAGGCATTTCCAATATTCTGGGCAAAATTTCCAATATTCTGGGCAAAATTCCCAATATTCTGTACAAACTGGGCAAGATTACCTTTGGAAAAACCCAACTTTTGCGTGACAGTCCTTGCAATTTTGGACGTGGTGGCATCACTGTACAGATACACCTCATCCACGCTGTGCCAGTCCACGTGGTTACGGCTCAGCTTCAGACTGTGAATGGCTGCAGCAAAAAAGGAACAACATCGAGTTTAGGTGGGGAAAAGGGAGAGAAAAAACCTCTTTAAATACACAGAGAGAGAGAGAGAGAAAGGGGATTTACAACAGATTAAAATCTAGAGCTCCATCGTGTCTAAATTGCTGTTGTTCCTTACCTTGAGCAACTGTGGATTAATCTGAGCAGGACAAGGAGCAGTTTTGGAGAGCACTTGAGAGGATATTTCACATCATTCCCTTCCCACCCTGGTTTCAGGGTGGGAAGTTTCCAAAATATTCCCTGAAAGGGGGCAGGATGATGGATCCTGGAGTGCTAGAGGTGGGTGTGACCATCAGGTGGCTGTTCCAGGTATTTTCATCCCCCAAAAAAGCAGAATTTCAGTCCTCTCTCCTCTGAGAGCTGCCCTGCTCTAACACAGAGCATTTCAAGGCTCCCTTACTAGAAAGCTCCATCACATTTCCTCCCTTTCAGAAATATCTCAGAGCTGGAAACACAGCTCAACGAGCCTCTGAATGAGCAATTTCTGGCACAGAACAGAATCCAGCTCTTTCAAAAGCCACTAAGAGCTCCAGTGGTTGGGTGTTGTTTGTTTTTTTTTTTT
>VZRP01016556.1:18889-52585 GCA_013397995.1 Malurus elegans
CTGGAAAGGTCCCGCACTCACTGGAAAGGTCCCACACTCACTGGAAAGGTCCTGCACTCACTGGAAATGTCCCACTCCCGGGTTCCTCCCAGCTCTGCCCGAGGGAGCAGCTCATGCCCATCCCAAGGGTTGTGGTCACGCTCCATAACCTGGCACAGCTGGAATCTGGAGCTTGGGATGAGCAGGAGGAGGGATACACGAGCAGGGGTTTGGCCCTGGGGCTGTCCTTGCACCACTGATAAAATGTGGGGTCGAACAGATGTGTTGGGAAGGGCTGCCCATGCCTGTCCCCAAACACATCTGGGCAGATGCATCTCCAAGGTCACCGATTTGGAGTCTTGTCTTGTCCCCAGAAAAGAGCCAAGTGCAAGAGGAAGATGAGTCTGGTGTCAGGTGAGGCTACCAAGAGATGGAGAGGATGTTCTGGAGGAACAGAGTCCTTTGGGGTCTTTTATAGGATTGTTACTCCTGGCACAGCTGAGGAGGGAAGGAGACTGTGTGCAAAAGCTGCAGGGTCACTCTGAGATGAAGGAACCAAAGGCATCCTCAGCCGATTCCTTTGAACTGCAGCAACTTTTTATTGCAATGCTTTAAGGGCAGCTCCAGCTCCAGTGCAGCAGCCAGGAGCAGAATGTGACAGGTCTGTGTGACAGCTTGTGCTAGTTTGAAAGCAAACTAGCAGAGGAATTACCCCCACACAAACATGTTGCAAGAGATTCTAAATCAGAACCACAATTTAATAGGAAAAATTAAAATAAAGGCAATAATACAGAAAGAGCAGCTTAAACTGGCAGAGTCAGAGCACAGCCTGACACCCTGTTGGGCAGGGTGGTGCTGCAGCCCCGTTGCACTGATGGATGTGCTCTCGTCCAAGCGCTGATCCTGCACACAGCTCCAGTCCGTCTCTGCAGCTCCAGGGCTGCTTCTGGAGCTCCTCTCCTCTGGGAATGCAGTGGGAGCAGTGTCCCAGTGTCCCACAGCCTCAGTTTCTGTGCCAGGAGGGATGTCCAGCTCCTCCTCTCTGGGCGGGGCATCTCCCAATGGGATGATGGAATTCCATGGGTCATTCCCAGAGCCCTGGATGGCACATGAGCAGCGATGGCCCCGGAGGGTGTTATCAGGGCTGGGTCATGCTGGAGATAAAGAGCTCTGCCCCAGCTGGTTTAACAGCTCATGGAGATGGGGATAGGATACAGACTGCTTTGGGTACACCTTCCATGGAACCTGGGACAAGGGGACATCTCCAGAGCGTTGTGGCCCTGGGCAGCGCAGGAATGTAGCACTCCATCCACAGCAGCCTGGCCAGACAACCACAGTGAAATATCACCTGGCTGTTTTCCTCCAGAAAGCTCCAAATGGCCCTGAGAGGGCTCCCGGCAGCTTCCCATCCATCGCTCTCTCCTGCGTTTCATCCCTGGCCAAACACAAGGGTTTGGGAGATTCCCTGGATGGAGCCTCACCAGGAGATGTGTCCAGGGCAGGTCATGGCTTGAGGGGAGTTTGGGTGGAAACAGCACTGAGAGTCTGGCTCTGTGTGAAGTACAAACATTCCTGGCAGTCAGGGAAAGTGAACCAGGTTTCTAAAGGATTTAAGAGATTTTTCATCCTTTTAGAACATGTTTACCCAGGGCAAGGTGCTCAGGCCACGTCAGCTGTAAACCTGACTGGAATTTGGAGGAATAACACAGGGAAGGTGTAATTCCAGCACTTTGGGAAGTCCCAGCTCAGCTCCCTCCATCTCCAGTGAGGAAAAAGATCCTCCAGTGCCAGTCCTGCCCTCCGTGAAAGAGGCACATCAGCAGCCAAGGTCACTCATTCCTCTGCTTTGCTGCATCCCTGGCCCAGTGCCACCCCCGTGTCCCTGAACGGAGCTGCTGGACAAGTGTCCTTGGCAAAAGGGGAAGCACACTTGGCTTCCAATGCCTTTGTCCTGCCAGAGGGAACCCACTGGGAATGAGAGTTACTGGGGAGCTCTGGGAGCAGAGGAAGGAGCAAGGACAAGCTTCATGGGAATGTCTCACTGCTCTGATTGCAGCTCCTTGGATTTTTATGTGCCAGAAACAAAACAAAGCAAACCACAACACAACTCAGTACAGCTCTGCCCAGAGGGGAAAATCCCAGAATTCCAGGATCAGTGAGGCTGGAGGGAGCTCAGTGGGTCCCACCTGGTGCCACCTCCCTGCTCCAGCAGGGCCATCCCAGAGCTCAGAGCACAGCATTGTGTCCAGGCAGCTCTGGAATGTCCCCAGGAGGAGACTCCAGCCCTGTCTGGGCTCTGTCCCAGCTCGGTCCCTGCCCAGGGCACAAGTTGTGCCTCCTGTGCAGGGGGAGCTCCCTGGGCTCAGTCCCTGCCCGTCCCTCGGGTGCCATCGCTGGGTCCCCCCCGGAGCAGAGCCCGGCCCTGCTCGGAGCCCTCCCTGCACCCAGGGACAGCCGGGGACAGCCAGGGACACACAGGGACACCAGGGACACCCGGGGACACCCTGGGACACCCAGGGACACCAGGGACACCCAGGGACACCCAGGGACACCAGGGACACTTGGGGACAGCCAGGGACACCTGGGACAACCGGGGACACCCAGGGACACCTGGGGACACCCGGGGACACCAGGGACACCCAGGGACACCCAGGGACACTGGGGGACAGCCAGGGCTGAGGGCCGCTCTGGGCTGGGGCTTCTCTGGAGGCTGAGCAGGCAGTAGAANCCCAGGGACACCAGGGACAGCCAGGGACAGCCAGGGCTGAGGGCCGCTCTGGGCTGGGGCTTCTCTGGAGGCTGAGCAGGCAGTAGAAAATCCAGTTTTCCATTTAAATTCAGAGTTAGGCCTGGTGGAAATCCCTGCTGCTGCTCCTGGGAGGTGCAGACAGGAATCTTTTGTTCCTTCCTGCTTTGGGAAGGGTGAGGAAGGTGTTCCTTATCCAGGGATTCTGCTGGGCTTGCTGGGATCTCTCTTCCAACCAGGAACAACTCAGACCTCACGAGGTCCTTTATTCAAACACCAAAGCTGAGACACAGTGAGGCTTCCTCGGGAAAGAGGGAATGAACCCTCGGGAGGGGAGGGAGTGAACCCACTTGGGCTGCTGAGATTTCCATCCCCCTTACTGAGGGTGAGGCTGATCTTGACAGGGCACAGAGATCTCTGCTCACTGTGGGCTGGAGCCCCACCAGGATGGCCCCAGCTGGACAGGGAATCTCCATGGCCCCACTGCCACAGAGCTCAGACATCCCCAAAATCAAGGCATGGCATTGCCAGTGCCCAGCTAATCCTGCTCAAGCTCCCAGGAACTCCTCAGGACCCTCCCCATGCCCTGCACCACGTTTGCCATCGCCTGCAGAGCTCCCAGGCCTGGATTTGGGGCTGCAGCACCTCCCTGTGATGCACAGAGCAGACAGAGCTGATCCCTCAGGATTTCAGCTTCTCCATTTCCATGTCTCTGGAACCCTGGAATTCTTCAGTGTTTAACTCCAGACTCCACAGACAGTGCTGAGCTCCTGCTCTCCCATTTTTACACAAAACAATTCCTCTGCAGCCCCAAACTCAAGGACACCTCCCTGTGCCAGGCCCCAAGAGATGGAAACAACAGAGAATTGGGGGAGCCAACTTGGAGTCAATGACTGCATTGGCTGCAGCTGCAATTGGAGGATTCAGCAAATCCCGATGTGCAAATGGACAAAAGTGAGAAAGGGTGAAAAAGCCGTGAGCCATTGTCCATTGTGGGTGCAGCCCCTGGCTGGGCTGGGACTGCCCTGAATGGCCCTGAAGGCCCTGCCATAACAGAACTGCTTTGGATTCTCTCAATTCTGTCTGGGCTCTGGTTTAGGTATCTGGATTCAGGCATCAGAGCTGCTCAGGGCAGCCTAGCCCAGACTCACCCTGTGATGTTCTCCCCTTTCACCAACATAACAAACACCCCTATTTCCCCTGAGTTTGGATAAGCTTTCCCTCCTCATGGGCATCACTGTTTGCTCATGGAGCAATTTCTCCCCTGTCTTGGCTCCTTTTTGCAATGGATGAAGTTGTTTTGATTAAATGAAAGTGCTGGAAATTACCAAGGAGGCTCAGGGCTCCTGGAGCATCCAAACCCCCTGCAAGGAGTGCGGAGGACACTCAGATGCTGCAGGGAGCAGGGTTACACTGAACATTCATCCCTGCACTTCATTAGCTCATAGCCATAAATCCTCACCTCAGCTCTCTGTTTTATTGCCATCAAACCTTATGGACTCTTTCCAAGCTGCAGCCGTGCTGTTGGGAATAATCTGTCCAGCAAGCAATAAAGCAAGGTGCTTTTAAACAATTTACTCTGTTGCTTCCAAGCCAGCAGAAGCAGTTTTGCCTGGAATCCTTGCAGGGAAACAGGCTGGGAAGGGATGAGTCAGCCTGGGGTGTGCAGGCAGCTCTTGGGGCACGCTCAGGCTCCAGCTTTGCCTCCTCGTGGGAGATGCAAAAAGGCAGAACAGCTCTGCTGTTGCCACAGTTACCCAAACATTTTGTAATCATCAATAGGTTTGTTCTCCTCACGCAGCACCTGCAGGGATTGATTCCATCCCCATTCCATGGAGAGAAACATCGGGCAAGGAGTCCAAGGATGCTCAGGGGCCGGGAGGCAAAGGCAGGAGCTGAAATGCAGCTGGAGGTCTTTGGTGGACTTCAAATACAGCCCGAGCTCCTGGCTCTGCCCTGGCCCTCCCCATCCATGGCTCCTCCTGCTCCCAGGACCTCCAGGGACTCCCTATCCCTGGCAGTGTCCAGGGCCAGGCTGGACATTGGGGTTTGGAGCACCCTGGACAGTGGGAGGTGTCCCTGCCATGACAGGGGTGGCACTGGGTGGCCTTTAGGGTCCCTTCCAACCCAACTCCTTCTGGGATTCTGTGCAAATTGAACAATCCCCACTCATCAGCTCATTCCAAGCTTTCAGGCCATGCCAGGGGGTGGGACTGGACAATCCTTAAGGTCTCTCAAACCCAAACCATTCCATGGTTTTATGATTCTCTGGCACTAAATTTTGTTCTTCTTTGCTGCTGCAGGGACATCCCACCTGGGAAATCCTTCAGCCTCCCCCTTCGCTGCCTGTTCCACCAAAGAACAAATCCCTCCCCTGCTCAGGACAGGGCACAGGCAGCTCAAGACCTTCAGGGAGGCATTTTTCACCCCAAATCCATCTCTGAGCTCCACCTGGGAAAGTTGCACAGAGCACATCATAAATCACATTTTAAATATTCCTGGCTATGCCATCTACAGGGGTCAAGGGAAAGGCTACCAAAGCATTAGCTCTGTCAAGAATAAATATCACCACCACTAAATCATATTTGTCTGGAGGTTTCTAAAAAAAATAAAAAAGGAAAACCAGCCTTATTTTGTTGTTGCTTCATCTGGACTTTTTACAGCAAAACAAGCTAAATTTTGCCATCCAGAAGATAAATTGAGCTCAAAGCCCTTTGCAAAGTTCAGCATGAGAAGGTCTATTTGCCATAAAATTGTGTTCCTTAGTGGAAGTGGTGAATATTTCTTCTTAGCTCAGATTAATGCATCAAGGTGAAAATCCCTTTTAGCACACACACACCCATAATATTCTTACCGATAAAATTAATTCAAGTTTTCAAACTGCCCCCCATAATTGCAAACTGACACTTAACAGCCCTGAGAGGCCATTTCTGAGCACCTCTGGCATTTACAGAGAGGGAAACACTTTGAAAACCCTGCTAATTCACAGCTACATTTTGAGACCTCCAGATAACTTTAAAAAACCCCATTTCCACATCTGTGCACAGCCAGGGGCTGCTTGAGCAGCTAATTACCATGGCAATTCTGTAAGAGCCAGGAAGAAATCATTAATTGGCTTTGGACTTTGCTTTCATTCCTTCCTCTCCTCTGAGCTGGTGTAAATCCAAGGAGCTTCACTGGAGCCACTGGAATTTGGGATGTGGGAGTAGGGGCTGGAGGGGTCACATGGAACAGGAGTGATGTGACAGCCATGACCACGTTCTTCGAAATTCTGCCAAAACAGCTAAAGTTCTGCAGGGACATGGAAGAGATCCTGCCTGTCAGGGGCAGGCTGAGGGAGGAGGTAACCTCGGGAAAGGCAGAAGGGTTTGGGAAAAGAAAGCTCAGGAAGAACTTTCTCACTCTTCAAAACTCCCTGACAGGAGCTTGGAGAGAGGGGAGGGTCGGGCTCTGCTCCCAGGGAACAGGGACAGGAGGGGAGGGAACGGCCTCAGGCTGGGCCAGGGGAGGGGCAGGGGGGACACCAACAGGAATTTCTTCACTGAAAGAGTGGCTGTGCCCTGGCACATCTGCCCAGAGAGGGGGGGGAGTCACATCCCAAGAGGATCAGAGGGATGGAGCAGCTCTGCTGGGAGGGAAGGCTGGGACAGCTGGGATTGTTCATCCTGGAGAGGAGAAGCTTTGGGGTGACCTCAGTGTGACCTTCCAGGACCTGAGGGGCTCCAAGAAAGATGGGAGAGACTTTGGACAAGGGATGGAGGGACAGGACCCAGGGAATGGATCCCAGTGCCAGAGGGCAGGGATGGATGGGATATTGGGCAGGAATTGTTCCCTGGGANCTGTGCCCTGGCACATCTGCCCAGAGAGGTGGGGGAGTCACATCCCAAGAGGATCAGAGGGATGGAGCAGCTCTGCTGGGGGGGAAGGCTGGGACAGCTGGGATTGTTCAGCCTGGAGAGGAGAAGCTTTGGGGTGACCTCAGGGTGACCTTCCAGGACCTGAGGGGCTCCAAGAAAGATGGGAGAGACTTTGGACAAGGGATGGAGGGACAGGACCCAGGGAATGGCTCCCAGGGCCAGAGGGCAGGGATGGATGGGATATTGGGCAGGAATTGTTCCCTGGGAGGGTGGGCAGGCCCTGGCACAGGGTGCCCAGAGCAGCTGTGGCTGCCCCTGGATCCCTGGCAGTGCCCAAGGCCAGGCTGGACATTGGGGCTGGGAGTGACCTGGGACAGTGGGAGATGTCCCTGCCATGGCAGGGGAGGATGAGGAACAGGGTGAGCTCCCCAGTGTCTCCTGAGCAGGATGAAAGCATCTCTGGCATAATCCCAACCAAAGCAGAGCAGAAATTCCAGGGACAATTTGCATCCCAGAGGCTGCTTCTGCCCATTCCAGTGCAGACCTAAAGATTTCCCTAAATCCTGCGTTTTCATTAATGTCTGCCAATCTTTTCTTGCTTAATTAAAATTTACCATTCTGCTCTCAGGCAAGGGTTACACACAAAGCCGTTTAAAAATCCCCCTCTTTGCCTTGTCCTTGCATCTTGGGGCAGGTTCCCTGAATGGCCCATTTCAAATCCAAATACTGCCTGCTGGTTTTATTTCATATTAACTGTCTTGCAAAGTAAATTTCACAAGTCTTTGCACTTTGTCAACAACATTCAAGCAGCTGAGGAAGGGATTTGCTGATGGAAGATGTTAAAATTGTCTGTCTCTAATTAATCCTGGAAAGAGGATGCTGAAGTGGAGAGCCTCTGCTTCACATGAGCATTTCCCTGTCCATGGTGACATTAATTCAAGGATCATGGATCGGGATGAGCTTTAGGGAGACAGAGGTTGCTGGAGCTCAGCCATTAATTCAGGCTGCACTGGGGTCATGGGGAGAAGTTCCCCACACCAGCAGGGGAGCACTTACACACACACAAAAAAAAAAAAAAAAAAAAAAAAATGGAGAAATTCAGGGTTTTCCAGTGGCTCTTCAGGATTCCAGTGGGTGAGGGATGCATTTATGGGATCCTCTGTTGCCAAGTGTATGCGGGGCAGATCCAGGTGAGACCACAGAGGAGAAATATTGGAGAAAGGAAGAGTCAGACCCCAGCAGCACCAGCCTGAGACAAAGGAAAAACCCCAGAACTGACACCAGAGCCATGACTTTGCTGTGCTTCATTTCTTGATGTGTAAGAAAACAAAAATAGGCAAATTTCTGAATAAAAGAATTGGCCTCTCATGTTCAAGTACAATTTACCTCCCTCCCCCAAACAGAAGGGGCTTGTAGGAATTGGGATTTTCCCAGCTGCAGATGGTGGTGTCACAGGCCCTGCAGAGCTGGGATCCCCTCCGAGGTCCCACAGGAGCTGCTGGGATGGGTTGGAGAACAACCAATGCCTGGTTTTGTAGGGAACAAGCTGGGAGGAGCCTTGGGGTGGGAAATGGTGTCCCACCAGGATCCCTGGGTTCTCTGGGGGGATTTCATGGAAAGCCATGGATTTTCCCAAAGGATTTTGTCAACAAAGAGAGGAGAGCCCCAGCCCCTCCGTGGAGCTGGAACAAGGACCAGGCTGAGCAGAATTCTGTGTTTGCACACCAAGTCCCAGACCTGCTCAGCCCCAGCTCCTCACTCGTACAAACTCAGCCCCTTTGCTCCATTTCTGGCTGTTCCCCATCCTTCCCTGGGGGGAAGCAATGCAACACTCCCAGATCTGAGCAAGTGAATCTGCAGGAAAGATCCCAGAGAGAGGGAGAGGGCACAGGGAGGAGGGGAAGGGTTTGTCCCAGGGATCAGAGCCCTCTGGAGAGGAACAGGATGTGCCAGGTGTCACTTGGTGGGAAATGGGACATTTTTCCAGGTCAAGGATTTGTGTCAGCTTTGGTTGAGAGGAGCTGCAGAGCCAGAAGGACACAGAACAGATGAAAAAAATAATGTAATGCTAAATGTTATAATATACTGATGCTAGAGATGGTAATAATACACTAATATACTGTATAATAATAATATATAACAATGAAATACTATTATACAAAATATAATAATAATGAATATCATGAAGCATATAAAAAGTAACTAAAATAAAATAAAATATGTGAAAATAAATCAAAGAAAATAATAAATAAAATAAAACTAAATTAAGCTTAAATAAAATAAAAATTAAAAAAAATAAAAATAAAAAATAAAATAAAATAAAATAAAATAAAATAAAATAAAATAAAATAAAATAAAATAAAATAAAATAAAATAAAATAAAATAAAATAAAATAAAATAATTGTATTCAGGCTTTGTTCCAGCAGCTTCCTTCAGAAGAGAAAGCCACTCGTGTTAAGCTGAGGCCTTGCAGGCGGCTGACCAAAGCAGAATGAAGATCTCTCCAGCAGCTCTTCAGGAAAGCTCCATCCCTCTGGTGTGATCCCCCTCCCTTCCCCTCCATTCCCATGCCCTTGGCAGAAGAGGGATGCTGTAAACACAGACCAGCACAGAGGAAGGCAGGAAGAGCCAGGATGAGTTATTGGGATCACAAAAGAGGCCATAAAAAAGGTCATTAAAAATCCCCAGTCTTCACACAGCAGAACTGGACACTGGGTGCTGTTGCTCCATAAAACTGGAGCTGGAAAACATGAAATAAATGGAAAGAAACCTCATCCAGCCTGCCCTTCCTTGGGATTTACAGCCCCTGAAGAGGGACAGCCTGAGCTGGAGTTCAGTGCCAGCCTGGGCTGAGAGCAGTCAATCGGCCAGTGATAGCCACAGCTGCCAGGACCTTCTCCCTTCTCCTCAGACACAAGGGTTTCCAGAAGCCCAAATCCTGGCAAAGCTCACGAGCAACGGGAGGAGTCAATGTGGTGGTATTAGGAAAATTACTCCACAAACACCAGAGGTTTATGTCCAAAAAGGAAGCAGAACAGTCCTGTAACTTTATTCAAATAAAGGGAGAGGCCATGGGACATTTCCATGGGGTCTCTCCAATTGCTGGAGGGTGCAGCCTTCTTTTTATCCCAATTTCCCAGCCACATTTCCCTCTCTCTTTCCCCTTTGCTGAGGGACTTGAGAGGTACAGGCTGCCCCAATCCCCTAATCCAGACCCTACAGACCCCTTCTCATGTGCATCCCCCCTTTTTATTCTTTGTGTCTCTGTTGTTTTTCTCTCAGTGCAGGGGTTTAGCAGTGCCTTGGGTCAGTACCAGTCTGTGCCAATGGGTGGAATTCCTGTGGAATTTATGGTTCCATCATTGCTCCTTTCACCTGTCAGGATCTGCCCCTATCTCCCAGCATCCCCACAGATTGTTTGTGAAGACACCTCCCTCTCATTCCTTTCAGTGGTGTCGGTTGCAAGGAGGGGACAGCAGGGGAGAGGCTTAAGGGCAGCAGCACCTCTCTGTACCTGCCAGGACCTGCCAGGAGCCCTGGGAGCAGAGAGGGCTGCACAGAACTCAGGGTTTGTCCTGGTCACTGGCCCAGCCCCAGGACTCTCCCATCGCTCCCAAGTCGCCACTTCCCCCGCGAAGCCGTCGATTTAAATACCAACATCTATCTTGTAAATTGTGTGTATCAAACAATCCATCACGGGGAGGCTGCAAAGCTCCCCGGATCTGTAATTACGGTGTCAGCACTGATTGTGATGGAAGCGGAGCTGTCAGGGAGGCGTTCGGGAGACAAACACGCTGCTCCCAGCGGCTCTCCCGGGAGAAAAGCTTGGCAAAGCTCTGCTGCCATATGGGGCCCTGATTAATAGCCTGGCCTCTATGTAAATATTTGGCTGTTTAGGAAGCAACAGGATCCAATTACCTCTCATCCCATCCCTCTCCTCGTGACAGAGCACAAAGCTGAATTTCTTCGGTTGTTTTTTTTTTTTTTTTTTCCTGGGGAAAAAAAGATAAAAAAATGCCCCGATGAGTCATATTCCAGTGCTGGTATTAAAGACATCCTTCTCTGCAGCTGCAGTGACACCGGCTGGGTGTGGCAGCTGGAATCCGGGATGTGCCCATCACTGAGATGTCCCTCTCCAAGGAAAGGGACGCTGACACTGGCTGCTGGTGGCCCTTTGTGACTGTCCCCATGACAGGGACCTGGGAGCCGAGCTCTGGCTGCCACACGATCCACGCTGGAGCAAAGCTTTTATTTATCGAGAGCCCTGGAGTTTTAAACAATCCTCCATGCTCGCAGCTGCCAGGAGGAAGAGCAGCCCGAGTGCCTCGCAGTCCCCAGGGGCACAAATCAGGCCTTTGTGGCTCTCACAGGAGCAGCAGACCTGGTGTGAAGCTCAGCTTCAGGATGGTAAAGAGAGGAGAATAATGAACCTCCACAACAATTTCACTTTTTTAAACCATTTTATGACTTTTCTGGCAAGGTCAACATTTCTTACTGTGTTCTCCTTTCCCAGCAGGATTATCCATTCCACATCCCAGCCTTCTCCATTCTCCATTCAGAGCTCCAGCACATTCCCTCCTCCAGGAAATGCTGGAATCTCTCTGGGCAGGCTCCAAGTGCCATTTGCTGCCTGCCTTGACTCAGTGTGTGAGTGTCACCACAGCCTGGACCACCAGGCTTCCCCAGCTCCTGGTTCTGAGCACAGGCTCATCACTGGAGTGCTTAGAAATCCTCCTCAGTGGCAGAACTCCTGAGGGAGGTGCTCAGTGGAACCTGGCTCAAGGCAGGGTGTCCCACTGGCTGCACCCAGCTTTGTCTCAGTGCCATGGTCCCATGGGGAACAGGAGCAATCCAGCCCAACCATCCCCACTGCATCCATCCCTCCCCATTCCTGGGTTTGCACAATCAGGGCTCAGTTAAACCTTGGTGGTGTTTGGGGCATCCAGGTGTCTTAGTTTGAAAGACAGGTGTCTGTCAAGGAAGGTGGGAACGTTCCTTGGAATGGAGAGCACAGCCTGACACCCTNAGGGCCGAGCTGTCACTGCAGTCACAGCCCTGGACAGTGAGCGGGGTGTCCTTGTTAACAGGGACAGAATGAGCTGTACCTGGAGATCCAGCCTGGCACGTGATTTCATCTGCAGGACTGTTGGAAACAACACAGTTTTTAAAATTATTTAATTTTTTTAGTTAGGTTTAGTTTGATTTTGTTTTGGGAAAGGGAATTTTTTTAAGTTTTTTTAGGAGGTGAAGTATTATTTTATGGAGATGGGTTTAATATATTAATAGATTGGTAGTATTTTCAAAGATATTTAGGAAGATAAATGGTTATTAATGGAACAATAATAGAATATTAGTGGTTATTTATAAATATTTTTTTTTACATGTTTTTGGTAGAATTGGAGATATTTTGTTTGGAAAAAGATTGATGAAGAAAATTAAGAGATGAAGATTTAATTACTATTAAAGGTGAAGAAATTTGGGTTTCATAAGAAAGTGAATATTGGGGTTTGTTTAATTTTAAATCAGAGAGGTTTTTTTTGTTTTTCCCACAGTTTCAGGACCTGGAATGTTGCAGATCCCTCTCTCAGCAGATGGGTGTCTTTGTCCAGATCCCACAGGAATCCCACAGGATCAGGTGGGATCTGGCTGGGTGTCCCAGTCCAGGCTGTCTCCTGCACTGGTCCTTGTGGAATAAAGCCAAGGAGTTCCCAGCTGGGGACAGGCTGTGCCTCTGGCTGCTGGGAATGTGCCAGAGCTGTGCCACCCTCTGAGCTGTGCTCCCTGAGACAGGGACAGCCCCTGAGCCGCAGCCATGGCCTGGCAGTGATTCCCAATCACTTCCCAAACCTGGGATCGGAGCTGGGAGTCACTGTCCCACTGCTCCTGTGCCAAGGGCTGCCCAGGGAATGCCAGCTCTGGCTGCCAGCCCCAGCACTGCTGCCCTTGGTGGAACAGGAGCCGTGGCTGGACAGCCAGGTCCCCAGGATGAGCGTGGAAATGAGGAAAATGCACATGGATGAGGAGAGCCAAGCCCCCTGTGCTGCTGGGTAGCCTCGGCCCGGGCAGGGGGCTCAGGATGCAGAGATGGACACCCCAATGGAGCATGAGAGGACACGGCTGGAAGGGTGGGAGGGACATGATGGGCAGAGGAGGAAAAACATTCCATGGAGGGGGAGCCAGTCCTGGACTAGAACTGGATCCAGTTTCCCAGAGCAGCTTCCAAGTGGGATCAGAACAGCCAAAATTGCACTGAGGTGTTTTCAGAGTGGCTGGAAGGGGCTGAGCCTCACCCACACCTCACCCTGTCCCTGCCCTGCCCAGCTCCAAGGGGACACCCAGAGCACTGTGTCCCCTGTCCCTGGGATCCTTTCCAGTGCTCTGGGATTTTTTCCTGCTGCCAGGGACCCTTTCCACCCCACAGGCTGAGTCCCTGCCCAGGCCATTCCCAGCACAGGGTGCGGCAGGACAGAACTGCCAGGGGAGATGATTTTTCAATGGCAATTGAATGTTCAACCTGGGAAATGTTTGTTTTATGGGAAAGGATGTTATTTTCAGGCCAGCACCCAATAATTGGCTCTTCAGCAATTTCTGGCCACTCTGAGCTGCATTTTAAGCAAGATGGGTTGATATAGAACACAGACAACTTCACCAGTACTGATAAAAGGGCTAAATACAGTTTAGGAAAGGAATCTCTGCTCTCAGGAAAGACCTTGCTGTGAGCATTATTTTTGAGTCAATCAATTTTGTTGCATTTTTCAATTAATTTGGAATGATTTTACATAAATAGTGTGTGAGATTTTTTCCCATCATGTACTACTCTCAGAATGCAGAGCTGAAGTCATTTGGCTTTTTGGGATGGAACACTTTGCCTTTAAGAAACTTGAATTTCTTCTAAGTGCGACATTCCCTTTCCATCTTCCAGCATTACCATATTTTATTCAGGGGTTATTATTGCCTTTTTCTGTCGTGTTTTCCCCTGGACTTGGTTCTCCCTAATTACTTTTTGCTCTACACTGATCCTTGGAGATATTTGAAGCCTGACTGGGCAAGGCCATCACAATCCTCGTGTCCAAACTCAGACACTCCATGTCTCTGTTCCCTGTGAACATTTCCACTTGAAATGTTATGGAAAAATCTTAATCTGCGTGTAAAATTCTGCTGGTTTGTTGGTTTTTTTTTTTTTTTCCTGCTGCCAACGGGTGTGTGCAGGAGAAAGGAATTTTGCATCTGTGAGGAAAGTGGGCTTTGCTGCCCCTGGATCACCCCAAGTGCCTCATGGTCTCCCGGGGAACCTCAGCACAGCTACTCCTGCTGATCCAGACACAGCAAAGCAGGGGGAAAGGCTTCCAAGAGAGAAAAAAGGAAGGAAAGAGCAATGGCAGCAGGGAAGATCCACGCTGGGAGCGCCTGAGGCATGAGGAGGTGGAACTGGAGATTCTGGAGCTTTCAAACAGCTTGCACCCAGGGCTGGGTCAGCAATTCCTCCTCCAGAGAATCCAGGGCTGGGTCAGCAATTCCTCCTTGGAAGGATCCACAGCAGGCTCAGCGCTCTGGCCAAGGCCACTGCCATGGCCAGGGGAAATGGATCACTGGAGCTCTGGGTTGAGAGCAGGACACGGCAGCAGGTGCAGTCCTGGGGGCTGGGAGAGGGTCAGCAGCAGAGCAGGATTTGTGCTGTGCAGAGCCCTTTCTTACCATCATTTCCAGCTCAGTCTAGTGGGGTGGTGCTGGAAGGAGCAGCTCTGGATCCTGGAGCCCTGACTTTGCTCCTTCCACCTTCCCTGCTCCCTACCACAGCCAGGAGGTCTCCTCTCCTTTGGATTCCCTTTGGTGGCACCATCTTTTCATGCTGCACTCTCCCTCTCTGGATGTCAAATCTTCTGCAGAGGACATCCCCAGACCCCCACAACTGCACAGCCCTGGCTTGGCTGAAAATATTCCCATAAATCCTCTCATGGTAGCTAAACCCTGGTGATCCCAGAATCATGGAATGTTTTGGGTTGGAAAGAGCCTTACAGTGACCTTAAAGGCTCATCCAGTGCCACCCCTGCCATGGCAGGGACACCTCCCACTGCCCCAGGTCACTCCCAGCCCCAATGTCCAGCCTGGCCTTGGGCACTGCCAGGGATCCAGGGGCAGCCACAGCTGCTCTGGGCACCCTGTGCCAGGACCTCCCCACATTATAGCTGAGAATTCTTTCCCAAAATCCAACCTAAAATTCCCCTATTTCAGTCTGAACCCATCACTCCTTATCCTGTCACTCCAGGAACACTCTCTGATGTCTGGTACAGAGCCCAATCCTGATCTTATTCCTCCAAAAGAGGAAATTCCTACTGAAATGAATAAAACCATAAACCCTGTCCTGAAAAATGCTGCAATGGGTAAAACTGACCAGCACGTGCTGTGGCCTCAAGTTGTGCCAGAGAAGGTTCAGATCAGATATTGGGAGAAAAATCTTCATGGAAAGGGATTAAAACTCCTGGAACAGACAGTCCAGGGCAATGGTGGAGTCACCATCCTCAGAAGCATTCAAAAAATGAGTGGATGTGGCACTTGAGGACATGGTGTCATGGTGATCATGCTTGGACTTCATGATCCAAAAGGTCTTTTCAAACCTGAACCATTCTGAATCCATGAGTGGTTTTTTGAGAAGAGGCAATTGCAGTGTTCTGTCCCAGGCACAAATGAGCAAGGTGTGCTAGTTTGAAAAACAAACCAGCAAGGGAACTACCCCCACACAAATACCTTGTGAGAGATTCTAAGTCAGAACCACAATTTAATAGGGAAAATGAAAATAAATGCAATATTACAGAAACAACAGCTTAAACTGGCAGAGTCAGAGCACAGCCTGACACCCTGTTGGGCAGGGTGGTGCTGCAGCCCCGTTGCACTGATGGATGTGCTCTCGTCCAAGCGCTGATCCTGCACACAGCTCCAGTCCGTCTCTGCAGCTCCAGGGCTGCTTCTGGAGCTCCTCTCCTCTGGGAATGCAGTGGGAGCAGTGTCCCAGTGTCCCACAGCCTCAGTTTCTGTGCCACTAGGGATGTGCAGCTCCTCCTCTCTGGGCGGGGCATCTCCCAATGGGATGATGGAATTCCATGGGTCATTCCCAGAGCCCTGGATGGCCCATGAGCAGAGATGGCCCCGGAGGGTGTTATCAGGGCTGGGTCATGCTGAGGATAAAGAGCTCTGCCCCAGCTGGTTTAACAGCTCATGGAGATGGGGATAGGATACAGACTGCTTTGGGTACACTTTCCATGGAACCCAGGGCACAAAACCTGAGCTTCCCTGGGGTGCAGATGAGGAGAGAGGGGCAGCCTGAGTTCCTCACCTCAGCCACGAGGAGCCAGATGTGCATCCAGCACGGGTCTGTTTGCACTCCCAGCTTTCTGCATGGATCCTCCAACCCAGCACAAAGCCCGTCAGTTCTCACAGGGCCAAACCATCTCAGGTGTGAGTTACTCCCCAAGATAAGTGACTACAAGCTGGACTCTCTGCTCCCAGGCATTCTCCTGATAAATAAGCAACAACACTAGCAAAGCTTTATTGCTGGATTCCGAGGAAGTGAAATGCAGAGTGCTCTCCCAGATCCCCATAATTCAAAAATAGCCTGTCCAACTCCACACTTCGTCATGGAGACAAAGCACTCTGCTCTGGGCTGAGCCCAAACATGAAAAATAATCTTCAGGTTGGAGGTGCCATCGGAAATTTAGAGAAATGATGCGTTTAAAATTGACTTAGAGTGGGTTCTTCCACCCCTGACAAGAGCTGTGACAGTGGCTGTGGAGCACTGTGGGGTCTCTTGATGAGAGACAGAGCTGCAGAGCTGGGCATGGCTGTACTGCAGGCAGAGCCAGAAGAAAATCACCTTCATTCAGCAGCCAAAAGGCCCCTTCCTCCTCAGGTCAAAGTCTGCTTAAGCCATGTGCTCCTTTTCTTCCCAGAATGAGCTCAAAAATGGAGAAGGAAAATATGTAGGAGTTTTCACATGAAAATGAAAAGCACGAGGAATGTGTCCAATGCTCTCCCTGTTGTGCAGGTCTCCATGAGTGAATCCAGGCACACACCTGTGATTATTCCCATGGGATCAGGTGTCATTCCAGCCTGTCCTATTCCAGTCTTTATTATCCCTCAACCCTGCCAGGAATTCACTGACCCTCAGCTGCTCCGTGGGACCCAGACACCTGGGGCAGATGAATGAATTGGTGACAACAAAGAAGGGTGAAGGGTCCAAAGCGGGACATGAAGGTGGGGGAGGGTCTGGAGGGGCCACACGAGGAGTGGCTGGGACACCTCCAGCCCCGTGTCCAGCTCTGGGCCCCTCCTGACCAGAAGGACATGGAGGGGCTGGAGCGTGTCCAGGGCAGGGAATGGAGCTGGGGAAGGGTCTGGAGCCCCAGGAGAGGCTGAGGGAGCTGGAAAGGGGCTCAGCCTGGAGCAAAGGAGGCTCCAGGGGGACCTTGTGGCTCTGCACAACTCCCTGACAGGAGGGGGCAGCCGGGGGGGTCGGGCTCTGCTCCAGGGAACAGGGACAGGAGGAGAGGGAACGGCCTCAGGCTGGGCCAGGGCAGGGCCAGGGGGGACATCAGGAGGAATTTCCCCATGGAAAGGGTGCTCAGGCCTTGGCAGGGGCTGCCCAGGGAGGTTTGGAGTGCCCATCCCTGGAGGTGTCCCAGGAAGGGCTGGAGGTGGCACTGAGTGCTCTGGGCTGGGGACAAGGTGGGGATGGGCACAGGATGGACTCCGTGGACTGGAGGGATTTTCCATCCTTAGGGATTTGTGATTCCTGGGAGCAGGTAAAAGACTCACTGAGGGACAGCAGTGCTCTGCTGACCAGGGTAGGTCAATCACACCTGGTTTATTCAAGGGGGTTTAGGAGCTGTGTTTTCTCCTAAAATATTCTCTCAGAGAGAAAAAAAAATATTGAATCGGACAGGATCACACATAAAGAAACAGAGATGACAAGCAGAAAATTGCAAAGCTCTGGGAAGTTATGGCCAGATAGAAGCCATCCAGCTCCCAAGTCTTTAGGTGACCTAACCCAGCTGCTGCTAAATGTTCCAGCAGTAATGAACAGGAGCCTCTTCCCGGTCTACCCTCCTCTGGGATTCTGCACTCCAACACTGGTTGGTACTTGGATCCCATCGTTTCTAGCAAAGCTGTTGTCTGTTACCACAAACACGGGGACATTATTACAGAACTCACCCTGCAGCCAGAGATGAATCAGAGTTAGCCTTAGCAGACAGCAAATATTTACTTTAGAAAAGGCAAAGATATTATTTCATAAATCAAAAATTGTTCCCCTGGCCCTTAAAGACGCTGCAAAGCAGAGTGGTGATTATGAAGCACATCCTATAATGCCACAGCGATTGAATCTGTGGCTGCCCTGGGGCTCGTGGCTCCCCATCTGGGCTGTGCCTGAGGTTCTGATGGGAATCCCTGGTGTGGTGCAGTGACACTGGAGTGCTGCTCACTGAGAGGCTGAATCGCTTTGGGATTGGAATGAGGTGGCCCAGAGATGGTGCCTCATGGGTTATGAGCAGCCTTTTCTGTGAGTTTGGGGTTCCAAATGTGAGACAGCCCACAAGGTCCTGCTCCAGACATTCCCTGTCCATCCCTGGGCAGCAGCAGGGACAGGGAGTGGCTTTGTGTCACCACACTTGTGTGCCCAGTGCCAGCCCCAGGGGTGTCAGACCAGCAGGGACAGCCAGATCCGTCCTGAGGGCTTTCCAGGGGTCTGTCCCTTCCCTCGGCAATGGCCCAGCCAGAGCCCCTCAGCACCCATCACCCTCGGAGGGGAGATGAACAGCACAGCCACTTCTTGGACAAAGACACCCCAGGCTCCAGGGAAGGTGAAGAGCCCAGCTAGGGACCAGCCTGGAGCAGAGGAATTCCTCCAGTCAGCATTGAGCCCTGAATCCCACTGAATCATTCCCCCTGCTCCTGCCTGAGCAGAACTTCAGCACAGGGCCTTGGAATCCCCCTTGGCACCCCAACAGCTCTGCCTGGGCATCACAGCTGCCCAGGTGATGGCAGGAACCTGCGTTCAGCCCTCCAGGGCGCAGAGTTGGGCACACAGGTGACATCCTTGGACACTGCCACCGGCCCTTGGGTGTCCTCATCTCATGGTCATGGTGGATTCTTACCCCAGGAGCTTTCAGGCCTCTCCTTGTGCTGCTGGGGACATCTCGAGCGAGACAGCGACGTTGGCAAGCTGAGCTCGTGTCCCTGTGCTGCAGGACCCTCCCCTGGTGACACAGGGGGAGCAAGAAGCCACCAAACAGCCCTCAGGAGACATGGAGCACCTATCCTCACCATGGGGTGAGGAGCTCCCATCCTTTCGGGGTCTGCATTTTAAACTGATTTCCTTCAGCTCTCCATATTTTTCCCCTTGCTTATGATGCTTGGAAATATTCAGTTCCAGGATCTGCATGTTAATACTTCCCTGCCACCCTCTGACCCTGGCCAAAAGATCCCAAGGTGCAAATCCTTTGTTTCCCAGAGAACACCGGCTCGTAGAAGCTCATCTTTATTTATCAGGAGTTGGGTCAGCAAGCCTTTAAAAACCCAGCTGATCTGCAGTGCTTGCAAATCAAAAGAGCCTGCAGGAAATCGGGTAGAACAACCGTCGGATGAAATAAAAGCTGCCCCTTTGCCTCCTGCCCTTCCCTAATTCTTTTCCCAGCAAGTGTAAAATGTCCGCTGTGATAATCTGTGGGGCAAGGGGGCCGTGGGATCGCTGGCTGGAGTTACAGCAGCAACTCCACGGGATCATTGAGCGGCACATTTTATTGTCTTCATTATTGTCACAGCCTGCAGAGCATTCAGAGAGGTGGGGCGTGGGCAAGGGGAGGATGAGTTTTCCTCAAAGCTGGAATTCCAGTTCCTCCCTCGGGCTCTGCCGGTGCCCAAGGTGTGCCCCAAGGGTGCTCCCGGCAGCGCTGTCTGTGCCACCAGCAGCAGGGAGCAGGGACATTCCAGCCCGGCTCATTCCATCCCACATCTGGATGTCATGGGAGAGGCTCTGGGCTGGGTCTGACCCCTCCTGTGGCTCATTCCTGCCCTGCCCCGAGCCCTGCCAGGAGTGCCCAGCCCCGCTCTGTTCTCCAGGACATCCCGGGTAGTGATATGCTCCCTGGCACTGATGCCTGATGATTTTTGCCTTTCCTTTTTATACACCCTTTTATATATTTTATATACCCTTTCTGGCTTTTCTGTGCCCTTTNACATCTTCCAGCCTTTCTTCACTCTGTTGAGTTGTGCACCTGGGGTCCCAAACACCAAGGTAAAACCCTTTATCCCCTTAACCGTGTCTGTGACATCATTGAAACTGGCCGATCAAGGCAACAGCAGGGCACCGATCTGCCCTCAGCGCCAGCCCCCGATGCTGCCAGGCCGAGGGCAGAGCGAGGGCAGTGTGCCCAGCTGGCTGCAGCAGAGCCCCGGGCAGGGCTGGCCTTGGGGAGCGGCTGGTGCTGGGTGTGCCTGGCTCCGCTCGGGGCTCAGCTCAGCCCGTGTACAGCTGGCGCCCCAGCCCTGCTCCCTGGGCAGAGATTGATCCCTTTGCCATGGCTCAGGGGTTTGTGAGGAAAACTAATCCACAAACACCAGAGGTTTATGTCCAAAAAAGAGACAGAGGAGTCCTGTGACTTTATTAATAAATAAAGGGAGAGGTCACAGGCACTTCCATGGGGTCTCTCCAACTAATAGAGGACACAGCCTCTTTTAACCCAATATCCTGGCCACAGTTCCTTCACTCTTTCCCCATTGGCTAAGGGACTGGAGAGGTACAGACTCCCCAAAACTCCTAATGCAAACCCCTTCTAATACACATCCCCCCTTCTTTATCTTGTGTCTCTGCTTTTGTAGTTCTTTAACCCAGTCTGTGGTCAGTCAATCAGTGGAATTCCTACGGAAATCCTTCCCATTGTTCCTTCGATCTCCCAGCACCGCTCTTATCTTACCCCAGAGTCACAGTTTGTTTGTAAAGACACTCCCTCCTCATTCCTTTCAGGTTTTATTTCCAAGGGCAGAGCCGCAGCCCCATAAACCCGGCAGCCCTGCCTCAATCACCTCCACAGCCGACCCACACAACCCCTCGGCCCCAAACGGGGCTACAGCTCTCCTTTAGCCCTCCAGGCAGGGGTGACAATTCCCAGAATGGCTCTGGGAAGGGCTCTGACCCTTCTCAGGGGGTTCAGGGCCGTGAATCACTCGGCTCTCAGAGCTCCAGTCCCTGCTGCCACCAGGGAAATGCATTTGGTGACAAGTTCATTACTCTGGCTCAGTGCAGTGACAGAGCTCGGGGGGGGGGCTGCAGTCCCAGAGCTGTCCAGCTGCACGTTGAGCTGTGACCAGAGTCCTGATCTGACAGCACGGAGTGGATTCACTGCTTTGGACATCAGCCCAAGCTCACCTGAGGATTCGTGCTGCCCGGGGATGGAACAGCTCCCACCAGAGCTGGGATCCTGAGATCTGCCAGAACAGCTCCCAAGGAAGCCTCCATCCCAGTCAGACCCAGACGTGCTGGGAAAACCCTGGGAATGGACCAAAGGGAACTGGAGCAGCTGGGAAGCCACCTCAGCATCGGAGTTTTTTCAATGTGGCATTTGAGACATTTGTCTCCATGTCACAAGCAAGCCCAGGGACCTGGGATGAGAGCAGCGATGCTGGGAGGTTTTGTGCTACCTGCATGGCGTGTGGGACAGGCAGTTTGACCAAAAACCTCCATATTTCAATGACTGTGGAGGAGGGGAGAGAAACAACCAGAAATTAAGAACCAAACCTCACTGGGTTAATTGAAGACTCATTAGCACAGAGCCTTGGGCACTGGGAGGAGGGAGGAACATGGGACCATGGGGACCCCACAGCATGGCCAGCCCCACTGCTGAACCCCACAATTCCTCTGGGAAACAAATCTTTACAACTTCTGACCCTTGCTTCTGATGGAAATAAATCTTTATAACTTTCGGGCCTTGGTTCTGGTAGAAATAAATCTTTATAACTTTTGGGTGCTTTTTCTGCTGGAAATAATTCTTTATAACTTTTGGGCCTTGGCTCCAGGCCCTGTTGCAGTGCTGTTCTCTTGAAGGGAATGAGTTCCCCTCAGAAAAAAAACAGAATTTGGGCTGTTTATCTGCTCTATCTGCTTTCCCACATGAATACAAACACCTCCGCTCATGCTCCTTCCTCTCTGACAGTGCCCAGAAAATTTCCTGGCACCTACAGGTGCCCCTCATCTTCCTCAGGGAGGAAAGGATGCAGAACCAGTGCACTGCAGTCCCCTGGGGACGTTCACATCTGAGTCAAATCCATGATTTTCAAGTTTCCAACCTTTTGTTTTTGAGGGCTATGCTAGTTTGAAAGCAAACCAGCAAGGGAACTACCCCCACACAAATACATTGTCAGAGATTCTAAGTCAGAACTACAATTTAATAGGGAAAATTAAAATAAAGGCAATAATACAGAAACAACAGCTTAAACTGGCAGAGTCAGAGCACAGCCTGACACCCTGTTGGGCAGGGTGGTGCTGCAGCCCCGTTGCACTGATGGATGTGCTCTCGTCCAAGCGCTGATCCTGCACACAGCTCCAGTCCGTCTCTGCAGCTCCAGGGCTGCTTCTGGAGCTCCTCTCCTCTGGGAATGCAGTGGGAGCAGTGTCCCAGTGTCCCACAGCCTCAGTTTCTGTGCCACTAGGGATGTGCAGCTCCTCCTCTCTGGGCGGGGCATCTCCCAATGGGATGATGGAATTCCATGGGTCATTCCCAGAGCCCTGGATGGCCCATGAGCAGAGATGGCCCCGGAGGGTGTTATCAGGGCTGGGTCATGCTGAGGATAAAGAGCTCTGCCCCAGCTGGTTTGACAGCTCATGGAGATGGGGATAGGATACAGACTGCTTTGGGTACACCTCCCATGGAACCTGAGACAAGGGGAAAAGGTGTGACCAGGGGTGGGAGGTGCAGGAGGGGCTGTGACCCTTGAGAAGGATCAGGGAGGATCCCCAGGCTGTTGGTCACTGACAGAGCTCTGTGTGCCCCATGGTCAGGGTGGGTGGAGCGGACTTCCTGAGCAGACTTGGCCCAAATTCTCCCAGGATGGGCTGTGAGACTGAATTCTTCACTCAGTGAATCAAGAAATGCCCCAGGAAGGGCTTTTTTGGGGTCCCAGGCTTTCCAACAATCTCTTCTTGTCCTCCCCCCACAGCCATAATCAGGATGAATGGGAGCTTCAGAGCACCCCTGCCTCACCCTCTGATTTGGCAACAATTTAAACTTAAGGAATCACTGTGGCCTGCAAGTTTTAGTGATGGCATATCAGGTCTATTTATAAAAATGAATTATTTATTAAACAGCCAGGAGATAACAGATGAAAGATCTTTATCAGAGTTAATTACTGCCCTGTAAAGAGCTGGTGAATTACAGCAGAACATAAAACAGTGCATGATATTGAGGTGCCTGAGTTAAAGCTGGCAAAAGGAGTTATATTGATCAGGAATCAAGTGTAACTCCTCACCAAAATTATAATAATTCTCTGATTCTGTCACCGAAACTATGGGAAAAACAAAAGGTCTCCAACAACATTTTAATATTAGAGAGTCAAGACATTTTTTTTTTTCTGACCAGGCTGTTGTTCTGCCCAGGATGTGGCACAGAAATAATTTCATCCATACCGCAGCCCAAATGTGCAGAGAAAATCACTCCATGACTCATGGATTTTACAGGATTTCCCCCAAACTTTATCGAGTCAAACTCCAGAGAATTTTATTGGTTCAATGTCCATTGGTCCAACATTGTGTAGTTCTCAGGATCTGGGTTCCTGTTGGGTCTGGATTCCTTCCCCTCTGATGCTGATCAGGTTTTAATTCTTATCTCTCCTTTCCCAGACCAAGTACCTCAGACCAGGACAGGGGGGAGGTTTGGAGCTGATGTTCCATTAATGGCCCTTGATGGTCCTTGATGGCCACTAATGGTAACTGATGGTCACCAATGGCCGTTGATGGTCATTGATAGTCACTGGTGGTCACTGATGGTCACTGGTGGTCACTGATGGTCACTGATGGTCACTGATGGTCATTGATGATCCTTCTCTCCTGTGCCCCTCCTGCTCTGTTGAGCTGTGAAACTCCTCAGGCCTCACCTGGTGGAACAATGTTATGGAAAGAAACTTCGTCCTTCTCCCAGGGCAAAGGTGAACAAAATCTCACTAAATGTACATCAAAAAATTTAAACTGGTGTATTTTCCAACAATTCCAGGGCCAGATAATGCATCCACGATGTGCCAAGGACAGCGCTGGAACCATTGGAACCACAACCCCTGCACTGCCAGAGCCATCCCCAGCTGGCCTTTGGGAGGGTTCCAGAAGGGTTCTCCCCAGTATGGCCCAGTTAGCACTGGCTGAGCTGCAGCAGCTCCTCCTGAGCAGGGAAAGGCAAAGCCCAGGCTCCCAGCAGTTTGTGCTGCTATTGCTCTGTTCCTGAACATCATCACCACAACCCCAGGGTGCTGCTGACCAGATGGAGTCGATCATTTTTCTGCAACTGAAGGTTTGATCCAAACAGAAACTATCCCAGCTCCCCCCTGAGCCAGACATCAAACCCTTCCCTGCAAAGGGAAGGTGTTCCAAAGATGGAGCTGCTGGCTCAGAACACCTGCTGTGGTGCCCAGCACAGTGGTTTGGGTTGGGGGGTCCTCAGAGATCACCAATGCCACCCCTGCCATGGCAGGGACACCTCCCACTGTCCCAGGTCACTCCCAGCCCCAATGTCCAGCCTGGCCTTGGGCACTGCCAGGGATCCAGGGGCAGCCACAGCTGCTCTGGGCACCCTGTGCCAGGGCCTGCCCACCCTCCCAGGGAACAATTCCTGCCCAATATCCCATCCATCCCTGCCCTCTGGCACTGGGAAGCCATTCCCTATGTCCTGTCTCTCCAACCCCTCACAAATATTTGTTTTCCATCTTTCCTGCAGCCCCTTCAGGCACTGGAAGGTGCAATGAGGTCACCCCAAAGCTTCTCTCCTCAGCAATCCCAGCTCTCTCAGCCTCTCCTCCCAGCAGACCTGCCCCATCCATCAGATCATCCTGATTTCCAGCTTTCCTGGGCTCCAAGGATCCCTTCCTTGGGCTCCACTCTGGCATCTGCCCCATCCAACTCAGGTGACCAAGCCAGCGCTGCCCCTGGGGTGAGTCCTAGCCCCTCATGGGCTCTATCAGCAGCAGCAAGTTGTCAGCACTTTCTTTTGCTTTGTTTTGTTGGGTTTTGTTCTGTTCCCAAAGGCATCCTATGCTGTCTCCCCAGCTCCTTGCACAGATGAGGTTTGATTTGTGTGAAATGACTTCTGGAAGTTCGGCGCTGCTGCTCAGATTTGGGAGATTTGTCATAAAACAATTTCTCCAGAAGCTGCGACAAATGAAAATTTCCATTTTATGTATTTCATTTTGGAAATGCTGGCAGAAAGAAGCCAAGCAAAATATTTATTGGATTTTTCTCTTTTTCTCCAAATCTTAAACTGGAGAAATCCATTTTTTTTCAGTTGGAAAATGAGTGTTTGCCTCGATTTCTGTGCCTGTAACAATGTGAAGAAATATTTCATGCATAGAGAGAGCCACGGACTCTCAACAGTGCAAAAGGGCTGAGGATTAATTGGGAACCTTCGTTTTTATGGGGGAAAATGTTATTTCTTCAGCTGCTCTCCCTGCTTGTCTGTTGTTCCTGTGCTTTCTCACAGAGGGAAACACGGAGGAGGCAATGCAAAAACTGAACTTTTCCATTTGGAAACAGAGCTGAAAAAAAAAGAAGAAAGGAAAATCCTGGTTTGGTTTCAAGCTGCTGCCTGGAAACTTAAACGCAGAGCAAATGACAATTTTGTCTCATTTAGAAATTCCCCTGGGGAAAAACTCCCAGTTCTCCATCAGCTCAGCTGTTTGAGCTACCCAGCTCACTGAAACCTCCCCTGACAAGTTGTTCCTGGAGGGGTTTTCACAATCCTGGTTGTGAATTGTCCCTGTCACAGCCCAAGGCCACCACTCCTGTCTCTGTCCCACTCACAAAGGGCAGGAATCGATTCCTGGCACCTCCCACCCGCTGCCTGTTCCAAACCCTTTGTGCCAGGGATGGATTTGAATGAAAAGTTCCTCTCTTACACACGGAAAATGCAGCGAATTCAGTTTTGGGATGTGAAATAACAGTTACCAAACCCTGCCGACCCTGGCACTGATAGAGCCTGGGGGATGCAAAGGGCACAGGGACCCCTTTGCCTCTTGGCCCCAGTGTCCCCAAATCTGTGCATTTTTGCCCCTAAATCTGCACACTTTTATCCCCAAATCTTCATATTCTTATCCCCAAATCTGCACACTTTTATCCCCAAATCTTCATATTTTTCTCCCCAAATCTTTACTTTTTGTCCCCAAAAATGCACTTTTTTATTCCCATATCTGCACTTTTTTATCCCCATAGCATTTTTATTCCCAAATCTGCCCATTTTTTCCTCTAATCTGTACATTTTTATCCTCAAAAATGCACTTCTTTATCCCCATATCTGCACATTTTTGTCCCCAAATCTGCACATTTTTATTCCCAAATCTGCATATTTTTATCCTCAAATTTGCACATTTTAATACCAGCTATGAATTCTGCCTCTTTTTTTGGCTTTGTAGGACTTTCCTGGCCATGGGACATGGGTGAGAAATGATTCCCCTTTTCTCCAGGTGCCCTGTCTGAGGTGCCAAATCCTCATTTCCATCTAGCTTAAAGAAATCTGGTGTTTGTCCCTTGTCCATCCCTGACTTCACAAACATAATTTTTTACAGCCTTAAATAACATTTGACTATTGATGGGAGATTTGCCATTGATATTGGGGTTTTTAGGAAACACTGATTTGTTTAAGGTGATGAACAAGGGCTGAACGGGGACAATTGCTGACAGATTTGTCACAGGCCAATGAACATGGCTTCTGAAACCCTGGGTAAAAAACTGTACAGTAAAGGTTGCTTAAAGAAAAATTCTTAAATTTCCTTGTTTATGATGGCTTCAAACTGAAAGAGGGCAGGGAGGGATGGGATATTGGGAAGGAATTGTTCCCTGGGAGGGTGGGCAGGCCCTGGCACAGGGTGCCCAGAGCAGCTGTGGCTGCCCCTGGATCCCTGGCAGTGCCCAAGGCCAGGCTGGACATTGGGGCTGGGAGCAGCCTGGGACAGTGGGAGGTGTCCCTGCCATGGCAGGGGTGGGATGGGATGAGTTTTAAGGTCCCTCTCAACCCAAACCATTCCATTTTCTGTAATTTGGTGGGGTCTGAGCTGGGCTTTGAGGCCTGGGAATGCTCCTGGATTTGTCAGAGGTGCAGTCCTGGAGGTCCCAAACGTTACAGCAGAACTGGAGGCAGCTCCAAGAGCAGCAGAGAAGGTTAAAGATGCAGTAGGGCTTTATTCCCATAAAACCTGAGTTCCTGGGTCTTCCCAGGGAGGGAAGGGACTGCAGGGAAGGCACTGAATCCAGAGTTAGTGAGGGAGGATGGGCAAGGATTGACTTCTGGGTCTGCCGGACCTGGGGGTCAGTGGGTGTAGCCAGAGTGGACAAAAAACTCAAGATGGATGTTCTTTGTAGAAAGCAAAGCCCAGGATTTTGTAGAAAAACTAAGAGCAGCTAAAAAAAAAAAAAAAAAAAAAGCACAGAGTAATTTCTGTCTGTTGAGATGAAACACAGAATTGTTCTGTGGTGCAACATCCCCCTCGCTCATGGAGGAAGAGAGAACAGAAGGACTCCTCTCACAGCTCCTCCCCTCCAGAAGGCTCCAGTCATGCTGGATTTCAGCTTTCAGCCCTCCACTGTGGATTTTCAAAGACACCTGTCAGTGGGTTGTGCTGTAAAGGTGATGAAAAAGGAGACTCGGACTGGAGATTTTCACTCACAATCAAACTGAGGCACACGACCGGAATAACGATTTTCCTTCCACAAAGGAGCCCAGAACAGAATCAAAAGTCCTGCTTTTCTTTGGCAAAAAACCTGAGCCCATCTCCAGCTATCTGAGTTCTTGTGCAAAATCTCGTTTTGATCCATGATACCCAAACATCAGTGGAGCTTTCTTATCCAGGCCTGGGAAGGAGTAGGAAACACTTTGGGGTCCCTCATTATGGGGCCAAAGGGAATCAGGATTGTAGGGTAAGGGAGGTCCACTCAAGGAGGTGATGTAGTGGTGGTGGCTGGACTTGGATGAGGATCTCAGAGGTCTTTTCCAACCTTAATAATTCTGTGATTCCTTCTGCAGAGGTCTCCTCACCTAAAATCTGTCCCAGTTGTTCAGACTGCACCAGCAATGGTTGCCATGAAATTAAAATGCCTGGGACAGAAGATGTTCATGGGTTGTGTCTCTGAACTCCCACAGAAAATGGGAAAAGCTGCACTGATGGGGAATGGAGTGCAAAACTTTCTGCAGGTTTGCATCAATCTGAATTAATTTCCTGCCCTTCAGACAAAATTCTGGCAGTTACTCTTGAAGAGGCAGCTGTAAAGCACTGGTGTCCAGACCTGTGGGTCCTGCACTTGCAGGGGAAATCCTCAACTCAGCTGTTCAGAGGTGAAAGAAAGAAAGAAAGAAAGAAAGAAAGAAAGAAAGAAAGAAAGAAAGAAAGAAAGAAAGAAAGAAAGAAAGANGAAGGAAGGTATGGTAGGAAGGTGTGAAAGGAAGGAGTGAAAGCAAGGAAGGAAGGAAGGAAGGAAGGAAGGAAGGAAGGAAGGAAGGAAGGAAGGCCCATCTGTATCCTAGAATGAGTCAGAGTCCTGCTAAAAACCTGGAAATCTTTCCCTGCATCCCCCTTTTTGCTGTCAGTCTGTAATTCAGGGACGTTTTGAAGAAGAGGTTATTAATTACTATTTAACAGGGGTTTAATTTCTTCATGAATCCACACACCATTGCAGAACTCAAAACATCTTGTAAGAAAGAGTTCCACAGTTTAATTAATTAGGAGCTGAATGGAAAATGCACCTTTTTCTTTTGCCCCTAACTCACAGATCTGTGTTACAGATTGTTCCTTCTTTCCTTGGGGTTAAAAAAACAGTCTATTAATGCCCTGTTCACTTATTTGGTGCCATGTAGAGCTTGAGGACAGCTATTGTATCTCCCAGATTTTTTTTTTCTGGTGGAACAGCTCCCTTCAGTTCATTCTTCCCCCTCTGGAGATCACAGGGCACTTTGGAACATCCTCCTGGCTGTTCCTCTGTTTCTCCAATCTGTGCCTGCTTCCACTCAACTCTGCTGGAAGCTTTTGGATAATCCATTGCTTCAATCAAATCATCCTCCTCCCAAAGCTCTGAAGAGCACTAATGGGTGTGCAAGGCAGCCCCTGTCCTGAGAAGTGCCATGCCAAAACTTTTACTTTTATTGTTTTTATCCCTGAGCCTGCCACTTCCAAACCACTGGGAAGATTTCAAAGCATTCATTTCCTTAATTTGAGACAGTTCCTCCAAATTCTCAACCCACAAGGAAAAGTTCCACTAACAGAATTTTGTTCAGTTGCTCCCCAGCAAATATCAGCATGAAGAATTCATCTGGATTTTCTGCTTCAGCCTTATCTTCCACTTTTCATGCCTTTCCCTTCCTGCTTCACTCATTCCACGGCTTTGGAGCCCCCCTGGCAGCGTTCCTGCTGCTGCTGCTGCTGTGTTTCAGGAGGATTTGTTGGTATTTCTTGTACACTTAGCAAGTTGTTCCTCGAAATACGTCTTGGCCTGTCTCATTAAGATTTCCCAAGGACTTTGGCAGAGCTGATGTTCTTTCCCTCTTCCCCTTTCACACACAGCACACAGCTGAGGACTCGCAGGAAGTTAATGCTGTGTGACAGGAGTTACAGGCAGGGAAAAAGCACAGCAGGTCCTGAGCACCAACGCTGTCACAGGATCCCTCAGAACGTGGATGGGAGATGGGAGATGCCAGAGCTGTCACCAGCCCGGCAGGAGCAGCTGTCCCCGTGTCACTGTGCATTCACGGCTGAGCGCTGGCACCGTGAGCAGCCCTGGAGGAAATCCAGCCTGGAATTCATTCACACACAAACCAGCACCACGGGCTGATTCCTGCCTTTATGGATCAAACCAAGCACAGCCTGGGAATGCTGAGGTCTCAGGTGTGACTCCAGGATCGAAGCTCCGAGATTCCCCAATGCCCTCGGAGCCTCCCCTCATCCCCCACACCAAGGATGGCTCCGAATTCCATGTTCCATCTTCACCTCAGGGAGTGCTTCAGTCTAAATCCTCAACAAAAATTCTTGAGGGGACAGGAGGAGGGCTGGAACTCAGACTCCTCAGGGTGTGTGTGAAGGTGGCCCATGTTCTGAGCCTCTCTCATTTTTTTTGTGGATGAAATTCTCAGATGAGGAGCTCTTGCCTGAGAGCCTGCTCCCCCAGGGCGATGCTGGTCAGATGTTCCGACAGCCTAGAGTTCAATGGAAGGACAAAGGCCATCCCAGCCCACACTGACCCTCTCCCCACATCCTGGACTCTGTCGGACATCTCATGCCCTGCTCCTGCAGGGCAGCTATCCTCACCCAGCAGAGGATTTTCCATTTCTGTTTGCAAGAGCAAGATAAACCAACAGAACTGAGAATTCCCAGCTGAAATCTGTTCAGAAAGAAATTTCAATTCCTGAAAAGGCGTGGATGAGAAGCCAATTCCAGGCAGCAGCTGCAATGGGTGCTGGCAGAGCCCTCGGGGAGCAGCAGAGTCCAGAGGCTTTCAAAAATTCCTCATCTCCCTTTTCCAGATGCTGCAGTTTGGCCACAGCTGAATCCTCTGCAAATGGAAAAGCCATGGGAGAAAAATGTTTGCTCACCTGGGAACTGGGAATTTCTCCAGGATATGAACACAGCCCTGCCCTGTCGATGGCTCCATCTCAGTTTGCTGGGGGAAGATGAGGATTGGGAAGGGTTCATTCATGGGGGGAAAGGTCCATTGAAAGGGGGGAAGGGTTCATTCACGGCGGGGGAGGGTTCATTAACAGGGGAAGGGTTCATTCACGGCGGGGGAGGGTTCATTAACAGGGGAAGGGTTCATTCACGGCGGGGGAGGGTTCATTAACAGGGGAAGGGTTCATTCACGGCGGGGGAGGGTTCATTAACAGGGGAAGGGTTTATTCATAGGGGGAAGAGCATGAGTATTTCCCAGCTGTTATCTCTACAGCAGTGCTCAGTCCTGGTGGGATTGGACTTTTCTGGACTTTATCAACCTTTTTCCAGGGAAGTTTGGAGTCCAAGGAGGTTTGGAGGTGTCCAAGGAACACCAGGAGGTGGCACTCAGTGCTCTGGGCTGGGGACAAGGTGGTCGTCGGGCACAGTTTGAACTCAGTGGTCTTGGATCTTTTCCAAGCTGAATTATTCTGGAATTCTGGGATTCTGGGGTTTCCTTTGATAAGGGTTTGGACTGTTTCCATCACAGAAGGCAAAGCTGACAAACAGGATATTCCAGACTAAAAGAGATGGGAATGGTGCTGAAATCAGGCACCGGCTCATGTTTGTTGGAGGAACCCGGCAGGATCCTTCCTCTCCGAGCATTTTTACCCCAACAATCTGCCCCAGCCCCACTGATGCCCAAGAGAGGCCATGACATTTAGAGGAGCAGGCACAGCCCCCAAGGAGAGGCCACACCAGGAAATTTGGAGGGTGCTGATTGCTCAGGCAAGTCTTTTCGAGAAGTTTCCTGGAGCCCAGAGCTGTCTGGAAGAGAAACTCAGAATCAGGGAATATTCTGTGTTGGAGTGGACTCATAAGGATCTGGAGTCCAGTCCTTGAATGGATAGTCCACATGGGGATGAAGCCCTGTGTGTAGCAGGAATGGGGCTGCCCACAGAGGGAACAAAGTGGGAGCCAGGAGTGGCCCAGGACAGGAGGGGACAGTGTCCTGAGTGTCCTGAGGAGTGTCCTGAGTGTCCTGAGTGTCCTGAGTGGGGACACACATCCTCACCACAGCCAGGCAAGGGGAGCAGAGCAGGTCCCACAGAAGCCACCGGCTCAGCCAGCACTCCAGGGATCATCAGGGAAGTTCAGAGGGACAGGAACCACACCAAGGTCAGGGCAGGAAGGTCCATGGGCCGAACAGGACCCACAAACCACGTCAGAACCAGACCAGGCCCAGAACTGCCCCCAGCACAGCTCGAGCTGAGCTCCAGGGACTCTCCAGGTCAGTGAGGGAGGGAGATTCTTCAAGTGGGTACTCAGGAAATTCCAATTTGCTGGAGCATTGGAGGCCTTGGCAGCAGGGTAGATCCTTCCTTCCCACCTCTGGTGAGGAATTCCAGAGGATTGTTATAAATAACCACTCCAAAAGGGCTGGGAACAGTAGGAGTGGGGCTGTGCTGTCCCCAGGCTGGGGATGGCAGGGATGGGGCTGTCCTGTCCCCAGGGTGGGGATGGCAGGGATGGGGCTGTCCTGTCCCCAGGGTGGGGATGGCAGGGATGGGGCTGTCCTGTCCCTAGGGTGGGGATGGCAGGGATGGGGCTGTCCTGTCTCCAGGCTGGGGACAGGAATGGGGCTGTCCTGTCTGTCCTGTCCCCAGGCCGGGGACAGCTGTTGGCCAAGGTTTCTCCAGCACAGCTCCAGCCAGGATGGGAAAGGTCCTGTGAAGTCTTTGAGCTTCCCTGACAGACCAGAAGAGCCTCGGATCCTTGTGCTGCTGCCGGGAGGGATTTCCTCCAAACCGAGCAGTCCCCCTGCACCTCAGAGCTGTTCCCACCTCCTCCACCTTTCCAAAGCTCCTTCTCCACGGCTGGGAGACGGAGGAAATGTGAAGGGCTTTAAGAGCCATTTGCGGTTAATTCGGTGAAGCCTCTCCAGGTAATTGGCGCTGGGAGCACTCCCAGCACGCCAGGGCTCCCTGGGCTCTGCCTGGCACCCTGCGGGCACAGAGTCCCTGACACAATTAAGTGTCCCAGACAATTTCAAATGAAGTGACAATAAATGTAATTAGTTATTCCCGTTTATTAGCGGCTCGTGTCCTTCGGCAGATCCTGACTTTATTCGGTGTTTAATGGGATTAATGACTACTTAAGCAGGCATGTGACAGCCAGGAACACTGCAAGTCCTCAGCCGGGACACAAACGCTCTCTTGCTCCTGCATTTCTCCCCCTTTTTTAATAAAGAGGGACATTTTTCCAGGCCCTTCTTGACAATTTTCTAGTTTATTGGCACAGTAAATTATTGATAAGTTATTGGGACAGGAAGCAGATATTGGCTGCTGCTTTAACTCACCTGTGCTAGCTGGGATTCTCAAGACAAGCAGGATCAGCCACAAAACCCACTGGGGGAACCCTGGAAATCCAAAAGTTTCTTAACCAAAATGTCTCATTCTGCCATATCCTGGTGCAAGTTGGCCTCTCCTTCTTTGCAACAGAATCCCAGAATTGTTTGGGTTGGAAGGGACATCAAAGATCATCAGTGCCCCCCCTGCCATGGCAGGGGCACCTCCCACTGTCCCAGGTCACTCCCAGCCCCAATGTCCAGCCTGGCCTTGGGCACTGCCAGGGATCCAGGGGCAGCCGCAGCTGCTCTGGGCACCCTGTGCCAGGGCCTGCCCACCCTCACAGGGAACAATTCCTGCCCAATATCCCATCCATCCCTGCCCTCTGGCACTGGGAACCATTCCCTGGGTCCTGTCCCTCCATCCCTTGTCCCCAGTCCCTCTCCAGCCTTCTAGACCCAGCAATGTTGAGTAGCAGGTGGTGAGGACCAAGATGTCACCATTTATCTGGTTCATTTATCGGGTTTATTTTACAAGGGTGAAGGACAAACCAATCCCTGAGGTCAGGACTTGGGGACAGATAAAGGGTTTGTGCCTCAATCATACCAAAAGGGTGGAGAGCTCCAGTAAACACTGAACTTCCTAACTCAGGAGGATGGGGAAGATTATGAAATATGAGAGGAAAGTGTGCAAAAAGTTGAGTGCCTACAAGTTGAGTGTAAACAACAAAACAAACTCAATTCTGCCTCATTTTCATTGGTTCTTGACAGGTCAGCAAACAACTAACTCCAGACTGGGCAACAGGAAGGAAGAGAAATGAAGAAGGAGGAGAAGAAGAAGAAGTTAAAGAAAAAGTTAAAAGAAAAAGAAAAAGAAAAAGAAAAAGAAAAAGAAAAA
>VZRP01016556.1:61562-95737 GCA_013397995.1 Malurus elegans
TCCATCCCGTTGCCCCAGTCCCTCCCCAGCGCTCCCGGAGCCCTTTAGGTTCTGAAAGGGGCTCTGAGCTCTCCCTGGAGCCTTCTCTTCCCTAGGTGAGCACCCCCAACGTTCCTTGCCTGTCAAAAACACCAATTCAGCCCTTCAGCCCCATTCCCACCTCAGGGGTCAATCATACAAATGTAACACAGAATCCCAGAAAGTTTAAAGCCCATCCCATCCCACCCCTGCCATGGCAGGGACACCTCCCACTGTCCCAGGTCACTCCCAGCCCCAATGTCCAGCCTGGCCTTGGGCACTGCCAGGGATCCAGGGGCAGCCACAGCTGCTCTGGGCACCCTGTGCCAGGGCCTGCCCACCCTCACAGGGAAGGATTTTTTTTCTCATTTCTACCCTAAATTCCCCCTCTTTCAGTCTGAACCCTTTCCCCTTTGCTTTGTCACTCCAATTTCCTTGCTGTTTCAGCCCCAGGCTCTGAGCTGAGCACCTTGGCTGGTGCTGAGCTCTTGTTTTCACTTTTCTGTCTTTCTCCACCCAGAAAGGAATGATCATTTTCCTTTGTCCCTTGTTCCTCATGGTACCCCTGACAGGACAGGGCTTTAGGGCATGGCAATGGCCTTTATGGCTTTTCTTTTAGCCTGGGATGTGTCTGGATGTCTCTGTGGTGAGCCTGGACCTTTTGACTGCTGCTCTGAGGTCTGGACACCAGGACAGTCCCACCTTGGGGGATCCCCCCTCTGCAGTGTGGTCACAGAGGGGCAGAGCTGTGTCCCAGAGCTGGACACTGACCCTTCATCTCCTCCCACAGCACTCTCCTGACAGTCACACTCCTGCTGGCACCTCCACACACCGAGCTGCCAAAGATCAAAGAGGACAAGGAGGTGGCAGCACCTTGATAATCTCGGGAGTTGAAAGGGATGTTTACAGCTCCCCGAGCGAAGCTATGCCTCTGAGGTAACAATCCCTGCACTTTCAGCACTGTTGCTGTCATCTTCCAGCAGAAAACGTGTTCCCTTTTGATCCTTTGGTGCAACAGGATCAGAACAAAGCAGGCAGAGGCACAAGGTGCAGAAGTATTTAGTCAGCACCCTGTTCAAAGTCTTTCCTTCCTTACTGAGGGGGAGAAACCAGCGATGAAAATTGGCAGACAATGAGTAACAAAGAAAGCAAATCCTATTACCGAAACTTTGGGAAAAACAAAAACCCTCCAACAACATTTTAATGTTAGGAAGTCAAGGCACTACTTATTTCTGGCCAGGATATTGTTTTGGCCAGGATATGCCACAGAAATCATTTCATCCACACACAGCCTGGGTGTGCAGAGAGAGTCATTCCATGACACATGGATTTTACAAGATTTTCCCCAAACTTTATCCAGTCAAAGCCCATAGAACTTTATTGGTTTAATGTTCATTTCAAGTTCTCACTATTTGGGCTCCTATTGGATCTGGATTTAATTGCCTCTGATGCTGATCAGGTTTTACTTCTTATCTCTCTTTTCCCAGACGAGGTGCCCCTGACTATGCCTGGGGTAGGTTTGGAGCTGATGTTTCATTAATGGTCCTTGATGGTCCTGGATGACCGTTGATGGTCACCGATAGTCACTGATGGCCACTGATGGGAGCCGATGGTCACTGATGGCCCCTGATGGTCACTGATGCTCCTTCTCTCCTGTGCCACTCCTGCTCTGATGAGCTGTGAAGCTCCTCAGGCCTCACCTGGTCGAACGATGCCCTGCAAAGAGACTTCAGTGCCCTTCCCCCGGGCAAAGGTGAACAAAATCTTTGACTAAAGTTATATAGAAAGTTATTAACTGATGTATTTTCCAACAATACTACAGAGGCAGCAGAGAAATCGTGGAGGCAACCAAATCATGGAGACAGCCAGGGTGCCCAGGTGTGGATCAACACCGGTCAGTGTGGAAGGGCTGAGGAGATGGCAGCTCCAGGCAGGAATGAGAGCTGGGTTGGAAGGATGGGCAGAGATCGAGGGGCTTCCTGCAGACGCTGAAGATGCTCAGCTCGATGAGCAGCTCCATTTGTGTCTGTACCCAAAGGGTTAAAAACTTCCTGCTTCCAGGAATTCTCATCACTCTAGTGGAGAGGCTTTCCTGGGACTGTGGAAAGGCAGGAAATAACAGATAGCTTCAAAATCTCTGGGAACATCCCTGTGACAAGCTCTCCAGAAGGATCCCCTCAGACTGAGTTCGTTTGCCTGGAAGGGCTCCCTCAGGAAGGGTCTGCTCCAGTGTCACACCAGAGCACAGTGTGACACAGGGGCTGCAGGGACATCCCAGGTCAGAATGAACCAGGTCCTGTCTGATCAGGTGATTTCAAATGATTGTTTTCTATGGAAAGGTTTAACTGCTGGGTTTTGATAGGATTCTGGCAGGAGAGACACAAATGAAGCAGGGGTCAAGTAATCACAACATCATGGCATGGGTTGCATTGGAAGGGACCCTAAAGCCCATCCAGTGCCACCCCTGCCATGGCAGGGACACCTCCCACTAACCCAGGCCACTCCCAGCCCCAATGTCCAGCCTGGCCTTGGGCACTGCCAGGGATCCAGGGGCAGCCACAGCTGCTCTGGGCACCCTGTGCCAGGGCCTGCCCACCCTCCCAGGGAACAATTCCTTCCCAATATCCAACCTAAACGTCCCCTCTGTCAGTCTGAACCCATCCCCCTTGTCCTGTCGCTCCTGTCCCTGATGAACAATCCCTCTCCAGCTTCTCTGGAGCTCCCTCAGACCCTGGAATGTTCTGTGAGGTCTCCACATACCCTTCTCCTCTCCAGCCCCAGCCCCCCAGCCTCAATAGTTCATAAGAGAAAGCAGAGGGGTTGGAGAGAGGCCATGACCTGAGATCTCTTCAGGTCCAGTGCAGTGAAAGTCTGGACAGGAGGTTCCTGGGCAGAGGTGAGTGTGGAGATGTTTGGGTCAGTTTGGAGCAAATCCTTGACTCAGGTGGAGCTCAGGAGATGACCCCTGGCAGGAGGTGCCACAGTAGGACAATCCATCCACCACCACTGACACAGCTGGTGAGTCTTGGCCTCTAAAACAGCTCCTCCAAAAGGGGTCTGTGAGGCCCAGGTCCCCAAAGCTCAGGGATGTCCTTCAGGTGGGAATTTCCCAACTCCAGGACACCACCTTTTATAGAGAATCTTTGCTGTCATGGTCTCTGTCCTCAGAGCCATCCGTGGGTGATTTGCAGATCATCCCCAATCCCCCTTCTTCCTCCCTCAGCAGATGTTTCCAGAGAAGAAAAAAAGGCTGTAAGAGGGAAAGCTCAAACAGTACAAGATGTGACACTTAGGGAAAACAAAAAAGAAAAAGTAAATAAAAAGAGGAAAAATAAGTGGTTTCAAACCTCTTTGCTCAGACAGCCCCATGTGATTACAGCATTTATCAGTGTCTGTCTCAACACGGAGCAGCTCCAGCTCACACACAGTGACACACGCAGAGCACCAAATAATGGGGCTAACAGAGCTCCTGAGTGGCAACCAAACCCACAGCAGCTCAGGGAGGGGATGGGAGTGCAGCAGGAGCCCCGTGCCTGCCTGCTCAGCAATTACTGCCACAGAGCCACCTTCCTGCAGGGAGCAGCCAAACCCAGCCCTGCCTGGAGGACAGAACCTCCCTGCTCTACCCTGCTCTCCTGGCAAGGCAGATCCGTGGATTTCCAAAGCAGAACACCTGGAGCAGGGACATTCAGGACAGTCAGCTTGTCTGGAGAATGCCAGGAGGAATTCATGTCCAAAAAGAGGGGAGATTGAGGTATTGGGAAGGGTTTGTTTAAATGGGGGTGGGGATGCCACCAGGATGCCCAGAGCAGCTGTGGATCCCTGGCAGTGCCCAAGGCCAGGCTGGACATTGGGGCTGGGAGCAGCCTGGGACAGTGGGAGGTGTCCCTGCCATGGCAGGGGGTGACATTGGACGACGATAAAAGGTCCATTTCAACCAGAACTCTCTGTTCTGTAACTCTCTGCTCCTTTGCATCAATAAGGAAGCAGGATTTGGGTCCTGGCTGTGGCCACTCTCTTGTCCACTCACCAGCTCAGCCCAGGCTCCTGTGAAGGATCCAAGTGCTGAAAGGATAACCCTGCCAGGAGAAAGGGAGTCCCACCCTCCCCTCTGTCCCCAGTGGGGCAGGGCAATCCCTGCCGTGCCCCTGCTCCCTGACAGGGGCCAGGGAAGGGTTATTTCCCACTCAGCTGGACTTTACCAGAAGGGTCAGGGGAGGCTGAGGCTGGAGGCACCAGAGCTGCCCCCAAGCCTGAGCTGCTGTGGCCCCTGAGCCTCCAGCACTCCATCAGCACCTGCTTCCCCATCCCTCCTGAGACATCAGCACTGCAAAGAGGCTCCAGGGGATTTAGGGAACCCTGAGTGTGGTGGGGAGCAGCTCTCCCTCCCCCTGCCTGGCCAGACTCACCTACAGCCTCCTGCAGACATTTCCCTGGTCCTGTCTGAGTTTCTGCACAAGCAGCTGGTCCCTCCTGTCCCCCAGCAAACAGTCTGAGATTCTGGGGATTCATTCTTAGAATGAACCTGGTAAATGGGATTTTCTGGGAAGAGCTTTGGGCCTATTCTAGCAGTGCCTGTCTGTGATTTATCCTCCCTCTCCCTACCCAGACACTCAGCCTGACCCTGAGCCACTCGAGCTCCATTTCCCACTTGCCATGCATGACCTTTCCAGGGAGGGAAGTGCTTTCCCATTATGTGCTTAAAGGCATCTTTATTTTGCCATTGTGTTTCTCAGCCCTTTTGGTGTAAATCCCAATAAAGCAGCCGGGGTTACTGCAGGAGCTGTTCTAACAATGAAAGCAGCTTCACCCTAAAAGTTGTGTTCAACTTAATGAAGATCCATCTGCTACAGCACAAAACTCGGGGAAATAATGAGGGAAAATAGGTTTGGTGATCACATCCCTCACTGTGAGAGCAGCCAGGAGCTCCCCTGCCTGCTGTGAAGGAATTGAGGAACGTTTTGTGCCCTTTGGCTTGCAGGCAGTAAATAATGAGAACTGGGCAGCTGCTGAGTGCTTGCCCAGCCAGGGGCTCTGGCAGCAGCCAGGGCTGAGGCAGAGCCACAGGTCAGACCCGAGCCCATGAATGCCAGGGCAGCTGGGGCCTCTGTGTGCTTTGGAAATGTCAGCGGCGCTCTGATGTCCCCTTGTCTCAGGTTCCATGGAAGGTGTACCCAAAGCAGTCTGTATCCTATCCCCATCTCCATGAGCTGTTAAACCAGCTGGGGCAGAGCTCTTTATCCTCAGCATGACCCAGCCCTGATAACACCCTCCGGGGCCATCTCTGCTCATGGGCCATCCAGGGCTCTGGGAATGACCCATGGAATTCCATCATCCCATTGGGAGATGCCCCGCCCAGAGAGGAGGAGCTGGACATCCCTCCTGGCACAGAAACTGAGGCTGTGGGACACTGGGACACTGCTCCCACTGCATTCCCAGAGGAGAGGAGCTCCAGAAGCAGCCCTGGAGCTGCAGAGACGGACTGGAGCTGTGTGCAGGATCAGCGCTTGGACGAGAGCACATCCATCAGTGCAACGGGGCTGCAGCACCACCCTGCCCAACAGGGTGTCAGGCTGTGCTCTGACTCTGCCAGTTTAAGCTGCTGTTTCTGTATTATTGCCTTTATTTTAATTTTTCCTATTAAACTGTGGTTCTGACTTAGAATCTCTCACATATCTCGCACAAAACATATTTGTGTGGGGGTAATTCCCCTGCTGGTTTGCTTCCAAATGAGCAGAGGTGTGGGCTGGGCCACCCTAAAAGGCTTGGTGGGGTGTTCTGGACAAGCAGAAACCACTGGAATCAAGCAGACCCCTTCTCCTGCTGAGGGCTCAGTGCTGGGAGCGGGCAGGGTAAAGGCAGCACTGGATTTCTGCATTCTGGGATTTCATGGGATGCTGGGATCCTCACCACACACCCCACAAACTGCTCACCACATCCTCAGTGCTCAGGATCCCAAATGGGACCTTTCTGCCTGACACATCTGAGCCAGGATGGACCTGAGCAGGGATTTCACCTCTGCTGTGCCCCGAGGGTCCCCACAGAACTGACTGAGAGCTCCAGACCCAGAGGGAGATGAAACAACCCAAGAGTCACTGCCACCACCTGGCCCTCTCCATGCTGTTGCCATGCCTGCAGCAGCAGATTTGGGGCTGGAACAGAGAGGTTTCCTTGTCCCAGCTCAGATCCAGCTGTTCCTGTCACCTGCTGAGTGCCCTGGGCAGAGCTGGGACCTGCAGGATGTGGGTGCAGACACAAACAGCAGCTCATCAAGATGGCATCTTCAGGAAACCACTTGATCTCTGCCCATCCCACTCAACCTGTCCACTGAAGCACCCCCCAGCTGTCTGCAAACCCCAAAATGAGACATCTAAAACATGTATCCAACGTTGGGTAGGGAATGGTGACACTCCTGTCATCAACAAAATCATCGAGGCACTGCTGGTTCCTCTTAGGGAATCCCAGAAGCCCAGGATGGTTTCGGTTGGAAGAGACCTGAAAGATCATCCAGTGCCACCCCCAAGAGATCTTGGCACTTGGCAGAGGTCAGGGCAGCACCCTGAGCCCAGGGACATCAGGGCACGGGAGCTCAGGGCAGCACTTGACCTCCAAGGTCACATACCAAGGGAAGGGCTGCCCTTAAACCAGAGAGGAGACATCAGGAATCGCTTCATCACACCTCCCAAAATGGGTTTTCAAAGGTCCTCTGTCAACTTTGTGTCAGGGCAAGAGAGAGACAGACGACCTGTCTGTGCTCTGCTTTCCAAAGTGATTTATCTGGCCGTGCCAAGAATCTGAGCAGAAAGCAGGAGAGGCAGGTAAATGCTCCAAATGCTTTGTCTTCTGTCAGCATCAATATCTCCATTTAGGTCCTGAGAGATTCCTCCTTGGAAAATATCTTTAAAATGAGTGAGGCCTCCCAAGGCCCAGCTGAAAATTTCATTGTTGATAATTGCTTGATTTTTGACCAAAACCATCCAAAAAAGCCCAACCAAATCACATTTGGCTTTAAACTTCAGCCTAGAAAACCCGAAGTTCTTTCTCAGAGTTCCAATTTCCTTGTGGAAAAAGTAGAAAGGAAAACCAACTTGATGAAAATAATTTTTCACAAAACTGTTGCTCTTTCACAAGGCATTCCTTCTAGAACTTGAATTCGCAGAAAAAGACGTCCAAACTGTTCAAAGTGGACTCTTACCCTCTGTTCTACAAGCCTTGAGTTTAAGACATTTATTTAGGATTCAAGAAATAAAGATCATTTCCATTCTTAGGCACAGGATGAGATTCTTGGGACTCCTCTGTGCAGGGCCAGGAGCTAGACTTGATCCTTGTGGATCCCTTCCATTTTGGGATATTCTGTGATGTTTTCTCAGTGTTCAGGGCAAAGCTGAGGCTTGCAGCTCCCGGGGGTGTGCAAGGTGATGCATCCCATGGGTTTTCTGGAGCATCCCAAGCCATTTTCCATCTCAGATAACCCCAGGAAATCAGGATCCTTGGTGCACCAGAGTAGCTCTAAATCTGCTGCCCTGCTTCCCCTGGCTTTGCCTTCCCAGGAAAACCCCTGGAAGTTTTCCTTTCCTGGTGACTCAGGGCAAGGAGCCTTCAGCCCACACTCACGGGTGTCTCCAGATTTACCTGGAGCCAAAGGTGGATTTGCTGGAGCAGGGTCATTTTCATGGCAAACCCCTTCTGAATTTCCCCCAAATGCTCCATGCCCACACACAAAATCCCAAAACCCCAAGCAGGAAGGGCTCAGCCTAGAAAAGGCCCTTTTCCAGCCCCATTGCTCACTCCCTCCCTGCTCCCATCAGCTCAGGGAGCTTCGTGCCCGGCACTAACCACACACCCCCCGAGCACACTTCCCTGCTTTCCTCCCTGCTCACGGCCAGCATTTCCATTCCTCCTCCATCTGGGGCAGGAGAATTGCAGCAGAGCTCGGGACTGGTTTAACAGAAACATTGCCGAGGCAGCTCCAGAGCCCATTAAGCGGGAGCTTGGGTTTCATGCTAATTTTCTTTTTAATAAAGAACAAATGGGCCAGGCTGCCGCACAAAAGCACGGGGCTGCTGTGAAAGGAGCGAGAGCAGAGCTGGGAACAGCACAGCCCTGCTGTGTTATTGTGTTTTGGGGGTGGAAAAGTCCTACAAATCATTTGTATCTGTTGTCTGAACGCAGCGCGCGGGGAATAATTTGAAGCGGGGTAAGGAAGTAAAGGATCCACTTCTGCACTCGTTTGCACGACTTAAGCTCCTTGCTTTGTTTGCTGCCCTTGTTAAAGAAATTGTGCCTTGGTTAAACTTAAAATATGAGTGTGATTATCAAACCCAAATATAAACCAATACAGAATAGAAAACACTATTCATAGCCATGGAGAGCGGGAGCTTTACATAATTTCCACAGTGTGTCATGCATTTCTAGGAAGGAGAAAAAGGTCTTGAAAAGAAGCAGCTGACAGGGAAATCATTATGAGGGATTTTTATGCTCACAGGGTAGTCTTAAACGACAATAATGTCGCTCAGGAAAATAACACTTGGAAAGTTATTTGGGCCTGAAGTTCCCCCCAGGCTCCTTGTGGGCTTTGCAGAAGTGCTGAATCAGGGCAGGAGAGGCAAAACATTTGCACAGGAGGCACGCAGAGAAATCAGCACTGCTGGCTCTCAGCACGCCCCGCCAGGCTGCAGGAGGGGAGGGTCCCTCCTCCATCCCCAGTCTTGTCTTGGAGCAGGGAGCAATCCCTTGGGGATGGGAGATATCCATGGGTGTGGGAGAAATCCATGAGACAGGAACAATCCATGAGACAGGAACAGTCCATGGGGATGGGAACAATTCATGGGGATGGGAATGATCCATGGGACAGGGGCAATCCATGGGGATGGGAACAATCCATGAAGACAGGGCAATCCATGGGAATGGGAACAAGTCATGGGGATGGGAGTCCATGGGGACAGGAGCATTCCATGGGGACAGGAGCATTCCATGGGGGCAGGAACAATCCATGGGGACAGGAGCACCCTGCTGCTCCTTCCATGGGCTGAGCTGTGCCTTAACCCCAGGGCAGGGGCAGGGTGTGAGCCAGTGCTGTCAGGGAGGTTAAACAGACCTAAAATAGAGAATAGAATAAATTACTTCATCCCTGGTGCTTGCCAAGCCCCTCTGGGACTGGTGTGAGCTGGGGGAGCCCAAGCAGCCCCAAAACCCCTGAGCTGGGCTCTGCCACTCCCGCAGCCATCGGAGCTGGAGGGGCTGTCTGGGTCAGCTCAGTGAGCAGAGAGTGCCTTAGCCCTTCCTCTGCTTCATTAACCATCCAAAAAACTCCAGCCAGGTTTTAGCATCAAACTTCAAAGTCATTCTATCAACCAGGATGGAAAGAGTTCTCCAAAATGTGGAGGAGTTCAGCCAAGGCAGCAGCAGAGGTTGCTCCTTCTCCCTGCAAGGTGTGGCTGGAGCAGAGCCCCAGCAGCATCACCTGGGCCTGGCCCTTTAAGCAAAGCTCCAAATATGGTGCTAAACACTCACTCCCGGTCTGCATTTATTTATTTTTGCTTTTAATTCTCTGCTAGATGCCGGCAAACATATTTGCATTTCATTAAAATGTATTTTCCCCACTTAGTTCTGCATTCTTTCCTGGCAAATGTTCCCTTTTTGTCATTTTCCCTGGGCCTGGAGCAGGCTCATGGTGCTGCAGCTGCTTTCCTTGAGCAGCCCCCAGAACCTCAGGCTGATTCTGGTCCTGGATCCCTGTGGGCACCTCGGGAGGCTCTGGTGGGTCCCTGGGGTCGGTGAATCTTCAGCTGTCACACGTCACCACAGATCCAGAAATGGGAAGGAGATGGGCAAGTCTGGGATCTACATTGCTGCCAGAGGGGCTGAGGGTGGGATTTGGCAGGGACTGGACACATCTGCCATCAGTGCCAGCTGTTCTCTGTGTTGGAGGCTGGCACAGCCGGCCACGAGCGCTGTGTCACCACAGCCAAGGCCCTGCAGGGTCTGGGGACATGCAGGGTCCCCAGGTCCCACATCCCCCTCAGCATTTTCCCTGCTCAGCCTCCCATCCCTGCAGCCCTGGTGGACCTGGGCCAGTGTGGGAGGGACATCTCCGCTTCAGTGCTGCCCATCCCAGCCCAGGTGGGACAGTGAGGGCTGGGGTCACTCCTCATTCCGCATGGAAACCCTCCCCATCCCTCTGCTGCTCCCCAGCTCCCTCCCCAGCTGCAGGACACGTCATGCCTAGAGGAATCCCTGTCCCTCTCCCCATTCCTCTCTTCATCCCTCTCCCTCTCCCTGTCCCTCTCCCTGTCCCTTTCCCTGTCCCTCTCCCCATTCCTCTCCCCATCCCTCTCCCTGTCCCTTTCCCTGTCCCTGGCTGCTCCATTCCTCCCAAACAGGTTCAGAGCTGTCCCGAGCCTCATTCCCCACCATCCCTGCTCCTGACCACCAAACAGGGACCTTCTCTCTGGAACCTTCTCCTTGGGTGTCTCACTCAGTCTCACCCCAGCTCCAGTCCCTCCCTATTTCATTACCAGAGGTGCCATCAAAGCCCTGTGTCCTCCTCAGCTGAGGAGCCCTGTCCTGCTCTGCTCTCCAGCCTGGGAGAGAGTCTGGCTGAGGCTGCACCTTGGCACCAGCAGGTGAAACTCAGCCTGCTTCTGAGTGGGACCAGCTCCAGACAATGATTTATTCCATTTTAGCATCTCAAAGATGTTAAAAGCAACTTCCATCCCCCCAACTGCTTTTTCTTCCAGCCCTACATTTGAGCTCAGCTCATGTAAAGGACCAGGAATGCAAAGCATCATTGATATTTGAGTCAGATTTGCAGAAAGATAAATGGAAGCACTGTAGAAATTAACTGGGTAAAGGTAAGCATTTCCTAGAGTGAAGAGCTTAAGCCAAGGCAAACACTTTAGTGCAGGAGCACTCTCCCTTCTCCCCGGGTCGCCAAATGTATCCTGACAAACAGCTCCTGGAGTCACAGGCCCAGTGACGCCTGATGATTTTTGCCTTTCCTTTTTATAGACCCTTTTATATATTTTATACACCCTTTCAGACATTTTCTGTACCCTTTATGTATCTCTGTACCCTTAGCCTACATGCTGTAATTCCTGTAGCCTGCTATCCCAGCTGAGTTTTGGGGTTCTGCTGGGCAGAGAGACCAAACACCCTCAGTGAGGGGTCAGTGAGCTCTGGCCTCACCCGGGGCGGGGGGAAATCTTTAAAATAGAAGAACATTACTTCATTCTTTAATTTTCTTACTGAGAAATTCTAGATAGATGTGCTAATTTGTGAAATCTATAAAACTTGTATCTGTGCTATATGCGGGGGGCATTTTCTATTGTGTTGTGCACCTGGGATCCCATTAAACACCGAGGGAAAACCCTTTTATCCCCTTAACCTTGTCTGTGTCATTATTAAAACTGGCCAATCAAGGGACTGGCCCCCAACACCGGGGACAGGGACAGAAGTTTGGGCTGCTCTGGGCATCACAAGGCACATCTGGGGCTGTGGCCAGGCTGTGTCACACCAGGCTTCAGCACCAGCAGGTTCCACTGTCCCTGCAGGGACCCCAAACAGCTCCTCTCCCCCAAAAAAGGGTGCAGGGAAGGGGCTCCCAGGCAGCTCTGGCCAGCTGGACCAGGGAAGCTCCCACCTCTGGGGCTGGGAGGGGGTTCCCAATCCCCAGGGAGCCGGCAGGGAGGCGGCTCCATCCCACGGGATGTCACCGACTCCACCGCAGGAATGCAAACAAATCCCCTTTTCTTCCCGGTAATTTGTTTCCGTGCAGAATAAATTGAATATGTAATTTCATTTTCTCTCTTGGAGCATTAACAACCTTGGAATTGTTGGGATTCACAATGAAGACAACAAACAAGTAATTACTGACGAGCTGATATGGCTGTGGAGAGGAGGATGCGATGGATTTTAATTCTCGGCAGCCCTGTTTGCTCTCCCCCTGCATTAGGCATAATAAAGTGTTACAGCAGATCATGTTCTGCTCTAAAAGAGCTCTGAGCGGCCACCACAAACTCCTCTGCCAGTGACTGAGACACGGAATTTGTTTAGGGGTTTTGTATGCAAAGTTGTTTATTACAAAGAAGCTTTTTATTTTGTAGGAATTCGAATAACTAACAATTAGTTTTTATTTGTATACAATGTATAGCAATAGGTAAAGTTTGGGGTAGTTTTGGTTTTTTTTTCATGGCCTCAGTTTTCTGGGAATTGGCTTTCTTGTATTTAATTGTAACTGTTTACTTAGAGTTTTTAGACAAATTTATAACAGATTTCTGTTGTTTAAGGTCTACATCCCCACACTCTTCCCCGTTAGGGACAGCCCTCCACCCTCTTGTTCCTCACAGCAGCCTTTGGGAGGGCCTCACCACTCTCACAGGGAAGAATTTCTTCCTAATGTTTAATTTAAATCCGTTCTCTTTCAGTTTAAAACCATTTCCCTTGTCCTACAGCTCATTGCCTGCATGAAAAGTCCCTCTCCAGCTCTCTGTGCAAATCCTTCAGGAACTGGGAAGGGCTTTAAAATACTCAAAGCTCCACTGGGCAAGGCAGGAGAAACTGCTCTCATTGGCAAATCGGTTCAGTCTCCACAAGATCAGGTTTTGATGATTCTCACCCTGGCAGAGTCCAGCAGAGAGCACCTCCTGTACAGCTCACAGGGGGATGGGATGGGATGGGATGGGATGGGATGGGATGGGGTGAGATGGGATCCATGGGATGGGATGGGATGGGATGGGATCTATGGGATGGGATGTCTCTCCCAAGGCCAGCAGCTCCCAGTCAAGGCTGCTCCTCCTCAAGAGGCTTTTTCTTGTACATTCCTTGGACACTTCACCCTAAAAGGCTCTTCAATGCCTTTCCCACACCCATGAGCTTCCCAGCATCCCGGAGGAGGTTGCAGAGCCGCTGCCCTTCGAGCCAAGGTTGTCCCAGGTTTCTGGGGACCTCATGAAGTGATGGCCACAAAGTTGTACAGCTGCAGTTAATCACAGTGAAACTGGTGGTGATGTGAAATTCAGAGTGCAAACACAGCTCGTGGTGAATCCTTCAGAAGCCAGGAGAGCTGGATCCTGTTTCTCTTGCCAGCAGAAGCTTTTTCCCAGGGAAAGCAGGACTCCTGGGTTTGGTGACTGTTTGGAAAGCTGCCCCTCATTGTTCTGTGCCTCGCTGCTTCTGGGTGTTGAGGAGGAGCAGAACCTTTCCCTCTGTCCCCAGATTTGCCACAATTCTGCAGCCAGCTGGAGTGTGGAGAGCACAGATCTCCAGCTGGGACAGGGAGCTCTGCTGGGTGGCCACAGAGTGCTCCAATGCCTGGGAAAGGATCCCAGAACCATGGAAATGTTTGTGCAGGGACCACGGGAGCCTCCAGTGATCCAGGGCTTTAGGTCAGGTCAGCCTGGATCTGGAAAACTCCAGAGGATGCAGAGGGATTGCAGAGGGAGGAGTCTGGAGAATTCCAGAGGGTGCAGAGGGATTGCCCTGAGTCTCTGGAGAACTCCAGAGGATGCAGAGGGATTGCAGAGGGAGTGTCTGGCAAACCTTTCTTACCCTGAGCCACTCTCATGGTGGAGCCACTCCCTGACTGCAATCTGCCCCCTCCACCCCTGTCCCCTCCCGTCCCCTGGCTCTGTCCTTGCTGTCACCACCCTGTGAGCACTGAGAAATCTCCATGAGGCTCCTTCAGCCTCCCTTTCCCCAGAGGGAGGCCCAGCTCCTTCCCTGTCCCAGGAATTTGTGCCGCAGGGAGCTGCCAGCTCCACCAGTGGTGACATCCCAATGAAACCTCTCCCACCCAACACGGCACAAACTCCTCGGCATTCCCTGAGCTCTGCCCTGACCTGGGAGCTTCAGGAGTGATGTTTATCCTGTGCCTGTCCCCTCCCAGGGCTGGGCAGGATGTGGTGCCCATTCTAGAGGCACAGGGATGCTCTGGAATTTGCCACACTCAGCTCCAGAGAGCTTTTTGCTCCTTCTCTTCGTGTGTTTGAGGGCACAACTCTGAGACAGGTGCTAGAAATGCCTCCTGTCTCTGTTTTCATTGCTTCCCCATCATCTCTGGGGGTGTTTCTGCAGGAAATTCCTAGAATGTCATTAAAATGGAGTTTTTCCACATTCATGCCATTTCCTGAGCCCTCCCCACTCCAATCAGATCCGAACAGACGCTCAATGCTCTGCCTCAAATTAGGTCCTCGTGTTCCACACGGAGTTCAGCAGCTCTCAGAATGATCTTTGGCAGTCTAATTAATTATTTAAAGAAGTTTAAATGGTGAATGATCTTTAAAGGAGGCATTGTCTCATCTCAATTATCTTCTCAGAGGTTCCTCCGCTCTCTCTGAGTTTGGTGAGAGAATTGCTTTAGCACCGGCAGATAACTAATTCCCCAATTAATATAACTAATGTTTACACGGGGATGAATTCCTATTTCAGCAGCACTTGCAGCATCAAGTGACCTTGCTCAACTCCCACACTGAGTGTTTCTCTCACAGGACACAGATACACCGATTTCATTACACAAATATTCATCTTTATTACAAGAAATTCCCAAATTAACCTCGTGGAAGAGGCTTCTCATTTGATAAAGAGCACAGGTTGCTACACTGAGGAAAAGCCATTAACATCTAATTAAGCACCAGAATTATCCAATAGAATTTCTTGGTATCTCCTTTAAAACTTTTTCTTCCTTTTCAACTCCCACAGGACATGGCATATGGAAGGTGAAAGGTGTTTCTGAGAAATAAGACCTCTCAGGACAAAACTTCCAGCCCTTCAAGGGCGGGTTCAGGTGAAAGCATTGGGATTTTTGTGTGAGCATTTTCCTGTTAGCAGAGCTCAGCAATTCTGAACCAAATTCTTCATTTCCTCCCATCCCTTACAACTCCCTAAACACCAATTCCTGCGGGTCTGGAGCCTTGTCCCATTGTCTCAAGTTCCATGGAAGCTGTACCCAAAGCAGTCTGTATCCTATCCCCATCTCCATGAGCTGTCAAACCAGCTGGGGCAGAGCTCTTTATCCTCAGCATGACCCAGCCCTGATAACACCCTCCGGGGCCATCTCTGCTCATGGGCCATCCAGGGCTCTGGGAATGACCCATGGAATTCCATCATCCCATTGGGAGATGCCCCGCCCAGAGAGGAGGAGCTGCACATCCCTCCTGGCACAGAAACTGAGGCTGTGGGACACTGGGACACTGCTCCCACTGCATTCCCAGAGGAGAGGAGCTCCAGAAGCAGCCCTGGAGCTGCAGAGACGGACTGGAGCTGTGTGCAGGATCAGCGCTTGGACGAGAGCACATCCATCAGTGCAACGGGGCTGCAGCACCACCCTGCCCAACAGGGTGTCAGGCTGTGCTCTGACTCTGCCAGTTTAAGCTGCTGTTTCTGCATTATTGCCTTTATTTTAATTTTTCCTACCAAAATGTAGTTCTGACTAAGACTCTCTCACAACCTATTGATATGGGGTAATTCCCCCGCTGGTTTGCTTCCAAACTATCACAGCCCTTCAGCAGCTTTGGGGCTGTGCTGATGTGAGATGATGCTGGTCAGAATTTCGTTTGACCAAGCTGACAGTTTTTAACATGGAAAATGCTCTATGCCCTGTTTTTTGGGAAGCACAGTGCCCTGACATGAGTCAGCCATGGGCATTAAAGGACTTGGGAAGCCTCCGGGATGTACAGACCCTTCAGCCCCGTCCCAGGACCACCAGAAGCAGGGGTTGAGGGAGGTCTGGTCCAAAACTGCAATTTTTGGATAAATTTTTAGTGCAGACCGACTTTAGACAGACATTTCCCTGCATATGCTTAATTTAAAGTCCATTTAACAATGCTAGTTTAGTGTGTTTTGATTGACTTTTAATTGGCATTCAAGTGAGTGAATTCAAGTGGTGTTCAATTGCCACAAATTGGCAATTAAAAATGCATAACTGGGTGTGAAGCAAATTTACAAAATAAAAATCCCAGTAAGTTCGTGTTAAACTCTGTAACTGCCTAAATAAACACACATAAAGTGTTCGTATCATGGCAGTGCTGTGGATGGAAGAGTTCATGATGGTTTTTATTCCCATCCCCTAAAAGTTATGGAATTGGGGAGGAAAATAATGATTACCCTTGAATCAAGGACCTCCAGACTTTCTCACTGCAAAGGATTTGATTTCTCTCTGCTGCAGAGAGACAATCAGGATGCTCAGAGCTCCTGTTCCATCTGAGCATCCTTAGTTCATCAGGAATTTCTCATTCCTCCCAAAAATTCCTCCTCCTGTTTGACAACTGTTTAACCTTCACCCAGGCCCCACCATGGCATGGGAAAGAAAGAAGGAAAGGGTAAATTCAAAGCCGAAAAGGGAAAAATCAAAGCAGAAAAGGGAAAATCAAAGCAGAAAAGGGTAAAATGCTCAGAAAACCAATGGGGCTGGGGAAGGGATGGTGAGAGAAGAGCACAGGGGGAAGTTCAGGTTGCACGCACAGCTGAGGCTTTCCAGGAATGTGGCAAATAATTGGAAGATATTCAGGGAAAAGTTTGTCTTTCATGAAGGTCACTGCAGATACTTGGAAAATGAACAAATCACACTTCTGTCAACTGGAGAAGAACAGAGGGAAAGATAAAATCAGCGAGGAACTGGAAAGTTGGGAGGAGCAGACTCCAGGGTGAGGCCCAGTTCGGTGGAGTTCTGCATTTGAAGGAACCACAACAGGGATCCTACCCTGGAAAAGCAGATTTCACTGAAATTCAGCAAAACCACAACGGTTTTCTGTTGGCAAGAGTGTGAGATTCTTTGATGGACTTTGGGAGAGAAAGACAAGGAAGCTGCAGGTGATTGAGCTGTCAAAATGCGGGGAGTGTGCAGAGGAAAATGGAAAGAGGATATTCCAAGGACAGGACAACTACAAACAATTCAAGAAGCTTGTGAGAAGCTAAAGAAAGGATTATTTGTGTATATAATTTATTTATTCTTTTTTATATTTTTTTTTTGCACAGAAATATATAGACATCATCAGCTTTTGGATAGAGGCACAAAACCTGCAAAAAAAAAAAACCCACCGTCATTGTGAAGGAATGAAAATCCCAAAGCAGAAAGAAATCACAATGGAGGAAGGAAGCAAGGAACAAAATTCAATTCAGGAACCTTCCAGGCTCTAAGAGTGCCCAGTGATCAGGCCACAATTCAATGGGTGCTCAGTCTTTATTCACATTTCAGCTCTGAGCAGGGACTGGGACTTTCCACTGCATCTCCAAGTGCAAAAACCACAGAAGAGGAAGCCCAGCCAGGCTGGAAAGATCTAAACTCCAGATCAGATAATGAGAAAATAATTTCTACTGTAGGAGACTGGGAGGTAATGTTGCCTTTTTCAACCTAGAAATGAAACTGGAGATGATTTCAGTACAGGAGGTGATATAAAAGTGGGTCTTTATTGCAGCTCTAGGGGCAGCCATGGAACAATATCCACAAAAGCCCCCCACAGGGGTGAATGCAGTTTGATAGAATTTAGGAAATTAGCAGAATTGATAAAAAGCACCAATTAGGAGGACAAGGGGTGATGCAATTCCCCCCAGGTCAGGCCCCTTCTCTGGAGCCCCCCACCCTCAGTCCCAGCTGTCCTTGCTTATGGAAATGGGTCTGACAGACCTTGTTCCCAGCCTTGGTTCCCAGGAAGAACCAGGACAGGATGGGACCTTGTGCCCCCGGGGCTTGGAGCTCTGGAATGGGTTTGGGCTTTCTGGCTGGGAAAAGGGTGGGGAAAAGTGCTGGGAAGGTTACAGATATAGAAAAGGGGAAAGGCAAAAATCACCACAGCATCAGTAAAACAAAATCTTGCATGGAAAACTTGGTAATATTTGGGACGCAATTTCTCATTTCAATTTCAATTTCAATTTCAATTTCAATTTCAATTTCCATTTCCATTTCAATTTCAAATTTCTCATTTGTTTCTTTTACAGAGAGTGCAGTTTGTTGTAGGAGGCAACGTCTGAGTTCATTGTCCTGGAGTTCCTTCCCAGCAGGAGAGGACAGAGCCTTGTGGAGCCTCACCTGGCCCAGCACAGACACCATCCCCAGGATGAGAGGACATGCATGGAACCCCTGGAGATGCTCCTGGCAGCTGGAAACGGAGCCTGGCCCAGCTCAGATGTCAATATTGGCACTGAAGACATGGAAACATCTCAGATGGATCCTGCCCTGGGCTCTCAAACAGAAATTCTACTGCTAAGGACATCACCTCCCAAAGCAAGGGAACTGGGAGAGGAAGAAAAGGCACAACTGAGAGGAGATATTATCAAGATAAAGGAGAATTCCAGGCAAGGAGACAAATCCTACAAAGGAAATGCAGAATAATTCTTGATATTGCTACAAACCAGGTATTAAATAAAGTTACAACTAACCCAAACTGCAATTATGTGGGTAAACAGGCTCTGAAAGGATCAGCTCTGTGGTTAGCCTGGGTTGTTTGAGTATATGAGGAAAAATCAATGTTTTTGCTGTTCCAGAAGACGCTGGATCCCTCATTCCCTCAGCCTGGGCTTTATTCAGGAATGAGCTGTTTTGCCATCCCAGCGTTATGAAATATTTTACCACACCTGTGTAGATATCATTACCAATCTATTTTGCATATCATCAAAAATAAAAGGGCTCAGGTTAGTCAGACGAGACCTACTTTCTCTCAGGTTGTTGACTGGTGTTAAATATAGTCAGAATGTGACAGACTCCCATCTCAGTTTCTCCAGTGTTCCATGGCTGGGGGGCCAATCTCCCAAGCCCCTCTGGAATCTGGCAGGGCTTTAACACCCTTCTGACCCTCAGGGATCTCCCCAAGGCCCTTTTTGGACTCCTCAGCACAGCTTTATCAATGCTTCTGATATAAATATTTCCCCTGATGACAGATATTGTTTAACATCATCCTTCCCTGTCAGAGGACTGGAAAATAATTCATCCTCCTCATGTACTATTCAACCCGCTTCTTCCCAAATTCAGAACAGATTGATTTCTTCATGTTCATCAAAACTGATGCTTTTTATGCCTTTGTTGTGGCATAAAAAGGCACAGATTTTCCTTGGTGAGATGGATGGGATGGGATGGGATGGGATGGGATGGGATGGGATGGGATGGGATGGGATGGGATGGCGTGGGATGGCGTGGGATGGCATGGTGTGGCATGGCCNGGCGTGCGATGGCGTGGGATGGCGTGGGATGGCGTGGGATGGCGTGGGATGGCATGGTGTGGCATGGCCCTGAGGCCTCACATCATTTTCTCCTGGAAGCAGAAATGCAGCTCCTTTTTTGGGCAGTATTTCCAGCTGGGTGAGAACCTTTCAAGCCCTGACCTCAGGCTCAAACCTCCTGCAGTCCTGTCCTGGGTCCTCTCTGCTCCATCCCCTGCATTTGGAACAGCAATGCTGGAAAACCAAACCCAAACCAGACCATAAGGATGTCCCTGCAGCATTCCCCTCTGTTTTTATTGGGATACCACTGATGGTAAGGGCAGTGGTCCATGAATTCTTTATAGCAGTCTTCACTCAGGGGAGAGCCATCAACTCTGGCAGTGCTGAGAGGAAGTTTTCTGTTTTCAGCACAGGAATAACAATCCAGAGATTATGCAGATGAGTGAGCTGTGTTCATGACTTCTAAATCTGATTTAAAACTGGTTAAACTGAAATCTTGCGCAGACTTTGAGGAACTGAATGTCTGACAAACTCACAGAATGTTACTGATGCTGAGGGGGATTTGGGGAGCCCTGTTTAAAGCCATCCCTGAATGAAAAGGCACCACACAGGTCAGAGACACCAGGGTTAGGGTGAACACATAAAACAAATCCATCAGGAACAGCAGGAGCCAGTGCCTGGTGTTTGCTGGAAAAACACCCACCCCAGAAGTTGCCCAAGGCCGTGAAAGTCCAGCTCAGTTCATACCATGTGATTGCTCAAAAACCAGGGAAAGTCAGGAAAATGGGATGTGACCACAGGACAATGGCCTGCTGATCCCACAGCGGGCTGTGCTGAGGCTGCAGCTGGTAAATGAGGCCCTGGAAATGAATGGTCTGGGATTGCCTGCTGGAAAAGGAGCTCAGAGGGACAAGAGCTGCCCTTTTGGAGTGGTTCCGCCCACAAGCACTTGGAATATTCACTGGGAAGGTCAAAAGCCCAGGTGTGCCTCTCCTTTTCTCTCGTCCCCACCGCTCTCAGCTCATTCAGCAGCTGAAGGACCTTCCCTGGGCCAGGGAGCACCAATTATCCCACAAAAAGGAGCAGCAGGGAATGAATGCTGCCATCCCCAGCCATCCCAAGGTTAAACCCTCACAAGGACATGATCCAGGGTCCCGGTGGGTCCCTTCATTCCCTGGGCCTCTCCTGTCCGGGTGGGAGATGTGGTCAGTGCTGGGCAGGAATGACCCTTCCCTCTGAGCAGTATTTCCTCACCCTGCTCACCATTCCAGCAGGGATCTCTGGGATTGCTCCAGCCCTGCTCCCAAAGGATTTCAACAAGGATCGAGGAATGCCTCTGATGCAGAAATTTTGGTGTTTAAATACCATTTTAACTCGGCCCATTTCCTTTAGCTGCTGCAGAATTTCACCACTGGAGCAGTGGAAAACCAATCTAGTGGTGATGATGCCTGAAACAAGGCTCACCTGGAACAGACACCAGACAAGATGAAGAGAATAAAAGCAGACAAATTTAATCCAGGCCTACTGGTACATTCAGGGCAAACAAAGCCTCCTCCTGAGGCTACACCCAAAATGGACCCCGAGTCATGAGATCCTCACCTTTTACAAGTTCTGTCTCATGAACACATTGGACCCCAATTCTCCAATGACACCTTCAGGTGATGATGTCACCCACCCCAAGTTTGTTCCCCCCAGTTCTTTGTTGTTTATAAATTTTGAAGCCCTGAGAAGTGAGATGGATGGGATGGGATGGGATGGGATGGGATGGGATGGGATGGGATGGGATGGGATGGGAGGTATCCTTGGATTTCAGACCCAGAGAGGAATTGTTTTGTCTAAAGATGGGAGAACAGGAGCTCAGTGCTGTGCACTGGAGAAGTACAAGAATACAAATACATGAAAATATAGAAACTAAAAATACTAAGGCATCAGTGGCCTGGAAAAAAATATAGAGCACACATGGAAAGCCAAGGGGTCAGAGACAGGTGGCAGCTGCCCATCCTCTTTCCCAGTCTGCCAGTGCAAATTATTTCCTCCTGACTGCACTTTCAGGACAGGAAAACCATCTTGGACAAAGGATTGACAGTGCCCAAAGCCTCTGATCAGAGAAGCCTGGAGCCCAAAGCCTTAACGAGAATTATGATCCAGCCCTGGGTTATGTTGGCTGAGCCTGGAGAAGGGACAGGGAGAGGGAAGAGTGATGGGTCCCAGCAGCAGGGAGTGCACAGGGTCTGGGCAGCAGTGTGAGGTCCAGCCACACTCGGGGAATATTTCACCCTCCTGCCTCTGCCTCACCAGGGAAACAAAAGAGATACAGATGCTGGGTTATAAATTTTAAAGCAATTCTGCTGAGAACCTCCTTTTGAATTTAGAGGCAAATCCTTCATCTAAATGGATTGAGAAATTCTCCCTCTGAAGTCATCCATCTCTTAATAGGACATCCTGACACCAGCTGAGTCAATGCAATGTCCGCTGCTGATTTGAGGGTGTTCATCCAAGGCTGACATGACATTTCTTTTGTTGACAGAGCTCATATGTTACAGCAGCCTGTCCTTCATATTTCTCTGCCTTTCACTGCTTCAGCAGCTGCACACCAGGAGAAACTGCTGCATTTACTTATTGCTTCAAGGTCCATTTCCTGGACATTCCTTCCTCCAGCAAAGGGCAGCGTTCGTGTGTTAAATCCTGGGTTTTAACTGGAGAAGGATTTGCCCTGGAGATGATTTGCCAGAGGCCAGTACAGAAAAGCACTGGAGCTCCTGATTTTGATTTCAGGAGCAGGTACATCATAATGATATCCTTCAGCACCTTTCATCCCAAAGGATTCTTCTCAAGAGTTAGACTGACAGAGAGATCTACCAGTGAATCTGGATGAAAAAAGGCAGGACTTCATGCTCCACAGAATTTCTGGGAAGGAACAAGACAGTTAATTTGAATTTTGTCATGTCAAATTCTGAGTCTCAGATTGCTTGGGATGAGGATTCCAGCAGACAGCTCTGCTCTTGGAGTGTGATGGAATCTTCTTCACTGACAGCAAATCTCATTTGGGCAAGAAATGCAGCTGTCCTGGAAGTCCAGGCTCGAACAAATCCTGGACTCTGCCTCAGGAGGTGGGAGAGTGCTCTGGGAAGCACAGTCTTGTCCTGCCTGTGTGTCCAGGACCCTCCAGAGGGACAGCACCCTGGTCACTGACCTCACCTGGCAGTGGTACCTGCTGGCATTGTCACCTCAGGCAGGTGTGGGCAGAGCTGGGAGCACCAACACTGCCTGGCAGGATGGGTTCCCTTGGGAGAACCATCATCAATGACAACAAACCCCAAAAAACCCCAAAAACCCCACATGCACAGCAACCACAGGGATGGGTGGCCTGGCCTCTGAAACCAGAAGTGCTTCAAGGCTGGAAACAGAGGTCAAGGAAGGGCAAACAGGCACTGGGAAGGTCACTGTGCCCCGTGTTCCTGCCTTGTCCCTGCATCCCTGAGCAGGAGCATAGGGAAGTGTAGTGGTGCTGCTTTGTGCCCTGCAGCAGAACTTCGGGACCTTTCCTTTGTCCTTACCGTGGCTGAAGTCATCCCAGCAGCCTGAAAAATATTTCTGCCTTACTAACCAAGATTGAAATTATGATTGATGAGTACTCAGGGTTGTGTGTCCATCCAGGAACACACGGAGCCACCACTGCTGCCCACCGTGGTACCACCAGTGCCACTGTTACCTTCCAGCTGGTCTTGGAATTATGAGGCAGGCACAATTAAGGGGATAAAAGTGTTTTACCTCGGTATTTAATGGGATCCCGGGTGCACAGCTTGTCAAAGGATGGAACATGCTGAGATGCCCACCCCATATAACATGGGTACAATTATTATAGACCTCACAAATTAGTAAATCTATCTAGAATTTCCCAATAAGAAACTCAGTGAATGCAGTGATGTCCCCCTATTCTAAAGAATCCCCCCAGGATGAGGCCAGAGCCCAGGTTACACAATGTGTTCAGAGAGAAGGCTCAACCAAGGCTGGAGCCTCAGGTTTAAGATAGCACAGAGCTCACTGACCCCTCACTGAGGGTGTTTGGTCTCTCTGCCCAGCAGAACCCCAAAACTCAGCTGGAATATCAGGCTACAGCAATTACAGCACATAGGCAAAGGGTACGGGGGGGGTGCATAAAGGGCACAGAAAATGTCTGAAAGGGTGTATAAAATATATAAAAGGGTGTATAGAAAAAAAAAGGCAAAAACCATCTGCCATCACCACCACAGAGGTTGTCACTTGAACACGGCGGGATCCTGGGCTGCTCACAGATGTCACTGATGGCAAATATCAAAGCATGGACTCTATTCTCCAACCCCTTCTGTGTGAGCAGGAGCCTTGTGTTGACTGTGGAGGTTCAGCTCCCGAGGCTCTGGATGTGTCTCACCCTGGCTCGGGTTGTCAGAGGCAGATTCTCTGGGTCCCTGCCTGGTGGCACGGGCAGGACATAGCAGCTGGAGCTGGCAGGATCACCCTGGAGATGCTGCTGCCTTGTCCTTGCTGTGGAGCTCCTGCTCCCTGGGCTTGCTAGACAGACTGAGAAGCTCAGGAAAAACTGAAACTTCCCGAGAGGAGCTGAAGGAGAGATGAGAGAGAGGCACCACAGGCTGTGCCTGCCTGGGGGCTGTCCCAGGGCTCAGCAGGCTCCTCAGTGGGGCCAGCAGAGCCTCGTGCTGGCTGAGCCCACCTTGGGGATCCCCTGACTGAGAATGAGCTGTGCCTGGCCAGCAGAGCTGGGGGTGAAGGCCACCCTTCAGCTGCATCTGGACGAGGTGCTTTCTCTGGCTCTGCTAAAGAGCTCAAAACCCAGCACGGCCCAGTCTGGGCTCCATCCTGTCCCCTGACCTTACACACCACAGAGTGTCACATCACTAACAGCAGGAAAATGCCAAAATCCCAGAGGGTGGAGAGCAGGGGATGGAGAGCAGGGGATGGAGGGCAGGGGATGGAGAGAAGGGGATGGAGGGCAGAGGATGGAGAGAAGGGGATGAAGGGCAGGGGATGGAGAGAAGGGGATGCAGAGAAGGGGATGGAGAGAAGTGGATGGAGAGAAGCGGATGGAGAGAAGTGGATGGAGGGCAGGGGATGGACAGCAGGGAATGGAGCCCTGCAGCCAAGCTGCCTCTGCAGGCAAAGCCACTACAGGAGTCTGTTCTCCTGGAAGCCTGAACTCACATCCATGCCCTGCTGGGCACAGGATCCAGCTCAAAGTGTGCCCAGGGACCTCCACCTCAGCCCCAGGGTGTGCCTCAGGCCCTGCTCCCTCTCCTGCAGCAGAGCAGGGCTCCCTCCTGGCTGCTCAATTGCTCTTTGCCTCATGAAGTTTTATTGAAGGCTTACAAGGGCTGTTCTGCACAGCTGCCCAGCCAATGCCCTTCACAGCACATCTCCAGTCCTTTAAATATTCACGAAGCTGGGGCTGCTGCTTAATTGAATTTCCTCTATGAATGAATCAGTTATTTCTCCTCTCCTGCAGCCAAGGTGCAGATTAAGTACAAAGCTGGGATGGGAGGCCAAAGAAGCATTCCACTTTGGTCAGTGGCCTCACCCCTGCTGGGATCAGATCTCCAGCATCATTCTTCTCCCCAGACAGCCCTAAAATCACAGATTCATGGAATAATTCATGCCAGGATGGACTGCCAGGGGTCTCAAGTCCAAGCCCTGCTCAGGAAGGGATGCCAGCACCGACAGAGTCTCGAGTTTCAATCATCCAAGGATGGAGATCACACCTTCGCTTCCAGGCTGGGTTCTCTTCTTTTTTGGAATTTTCATTTTCCCCTACGTTCAGTGAGATTCCTGCTGGCTGTGTCTGTTTCTTTGTGTCCTTTGGCAAGGCACCTCCACCAAGAGTAGCTCCACCATCCCACACCCTCCCTCAGGAACAGCAAGAGCATCCCTCAGCCTTCTGTTCTTACAATGCCTTCTCTGGACTTACCTAAAACAGAGTCTGGACAGAATTGAGAGAATCCAAAGCAGTTCTGTTCATGGCAGGGCCTTCAGGGCCATTCAGGGCAGTCCCAGCCCAGCCAGGGGCTGCACCCACAATGGACAATGGCTCACGGCTTTTTCACCCTTTCTCACTTTTGTCCATTTGCACATCGGGGCTGAATCCTCCAATTGCAGCTGCAGCCAATGCAGTCATTGACTCCAAGTTGGCTCCCCCAATTCTCTGTTGTTTCCATCTCTTGGGGCCTGGCACAGGGAGGTGTCCTTGAGTTTGGGGCTGCAGAGGAATTGTTTTGTGTAAAAATGGGAGAGCAGGAGCTCAGCACTGTCTGTGGAGTCTGGAGTTATCCACTGAAGAATTCCAGGGTTACAGAGACATGGAAAAAGAGAAGCTGAAATCCTGGGGCATCACTGCTACCAAACCATTCCAGCACTCCGAGCCTTTCCCTCAGCACAGCCCCATCATGCTCCAGCCCCAAAGCAGACACAGCACCTCAGAAGTGACCTCAGGAGTGCTCAGAGGAAGGGAAAGATCCCCTCCCTCCATCTGCTCCCTGTGGTCCTGCCAGCACAGCCCAGGCCTGCAGAGACCCCAGAAATGCCACCAGCTCTTGGTGGACAGCAGGAGCTGGCATTGGTCATGCTGCCCCAATGTAGAATTATTTCAGCCCCTGCTTCTCTCCTGAATGGAGCAATGGGCAGAAATGCACTGACAGCAGCCTGGAGAACAGGAGAAATTCCAGAAGCTGTCTCAGCCTCCCCTGCTGCTCACATCCCATTTCTTGGATGTTCTGGGCATTCCAAAGGAGTTATTCTCTTCAGATGTTTCAGCTCTGAGGTCAGCCAAGGAAGCTGCCCTATTTTCTCCTTGGCCAGGAGCTAATATCGAACTGGGCAGCAAGAAGAAGAGAAAAAGGAGGTCAATGACCTCAGCATTTGGGTCACAAGACCACAGGGAGCCTGAGCAGGCAATGGAGTGACAGGGACAGGGATGGAGGAGGTAGGGAAGCAAAGTCAGCAAGAGGTACCTCTGCCCAAATGAAGGTGCAGAGGGGATCAAAGGCCAAAGTCAATAGAATGGCTTTCCTTTAACTGTAAATGGGAGGTAAAGGGATAGAATGAAATAGGAAGAGAGAAGAGAGGGGAGAGGAACACAGTGAGAGAGGTTAAGCAGAAGATATCAGCACCCCATGGATCCCACAGATGGTCCTGCTTCACCCTGCCCTTCTCAGTGGTCCCCAAGCTGTCCTTCTGGAGGCACCATCTCTGTACAGTGCCTGTTCTGGCTACCCAAGGGGTGGTCACAGATGTTCCCACAGCCTGGGCTGGCAGGGGCTGAGCCAGCCCTGTGCATAATTCCAAACTCCTCCAGGCTGTGGCAGCAGCTCCCAGCACACGTGGGAGCCTGGCCCAGATTGGGGTGATCTGATTAGGCTGCTGGGAGCAGGGTGCTGCCACCATGGCCTGGTGACACCTGTCACAGCTCCATCCCTGTCTCCCCAGTTCCAGGCTCTCAGGCTCCACCCCAGCCATGGTGTTTGCACTGTAAAGGCTTTTCCCACCACCTGCGACAAAGGTCTGTGAGGAAAATTAATCTACAAACACCAGAGATTTATGTCCAAAATGGAGACAGAGCAGTCCTGTAACTTTATTCAAATAAAGGGAGAGGCCATGGGGCATTTTCGTGGGGTCTCTCCAATTGCTGGAGGACGCAGCCTCCTTTTTATCCCAATTTCCCAGCCACATTTCCCTCTCTCTTTCCCCATTGCTGAAGGACTGGAGAGGTACAGACTGCCTCAATCCCCTGATACAGACCCTACAGACCTCTTCTCATGTGCATCCCCCCTTTTTTATTCTTTGTGTCTCTGTTGTTTTTCTCTCAGTGCAGGGGTTTAGCAGTGCTGTGGATCAGTACCAGTCTGTGCCAATGGGTGGAATTCCTGTGGAATTTATGGTTCCATCATTGCTCCTTTCACTTGTCAGGATCTGCCCTTATCTACCAGTAGACTCCATCATTTATTTGTGAAGACATCTTCCTCTCATTCCTTTCATTGCAGACTGGAGTAGATCAACCACCCCAGAAATGTTCCCCACTGCTCCTGGCAAAAGGCTTTGTCATTGGCCTCTGCCAACCACAGAACTAATGCTGGCAGGAGTGGCAGTGTCTGAAGACACCAGGTTCTTCCTCAGTGACAGGGATTCCTGGCAGGGAGGGGCACATTAGAGATGTGGACCCAGTTCTGGCCCCTCCTTGCCTGGAGTTCCCCTGTCCCCTTTGCTGGGCTCTGCCCCTCTCTGCCTTTGGAGCGAGTTCCAGCCAAGGCAGGCTCTGTGGGTGCTTCTGGCCAGCCAGGCCCATCCCAGGGCTGAACTGACCCCTCTTGGGTGACAGTCACACTGCCCCACACTCTGTCCCTGGGGAAGCCAACACAGACCTTCAGCTGGGATCCTCTGGGGTAGGGAGGAGTGGCATCACCTCCTTGGGGCAGGCAGGGCAGGAAAGTGCGTTCCAGCCACCCCTCTGCTGCTGTCCCCCTGGGCTGGGGTGCCCTGGTTCTCCTCAGCCTCAGGGACACAGCTGAGAAGAATTTGGTCCCAGGAGTGAGAGGTGACACAGAAAACAACCTCCCTTCATCCCAAGCTTCTACATCTTCTCCTACACAGGCTGTTCCTGGCCCCTGGCACTGGGTGTGTCCCAGATGGTGTCAGAGAGGTGAGAGATGCTTGTCCCACACCTAAAAGGGGCAGTTCGGGACATTTCCTCTTTGGGCAGGGCAGGTCTGGGCAGGGCTCCACACAGACACTGAAGGAATGGCTCTGCTGCCATCCCAGCACCATGCAGAGATGGTCCTGAGCTCCTGGGAATGGCCCCAGCTCCAGCAGCAGTGGGCACAGCAAACACTGCTGTGATGGCACTGAGAGGGTGTGGGGGAGGAAGTGTTAGAGCAGGGCAGGAAGGGGAGACACCTCAGGGCAGGGAGCTCGTGGGGTGAGCTCTACTCTGGGAAGGACAAACACCAGGTCAGTGAGGTTCTGCCTCCTGGAAACTGAGGTACTCACTCCTGTTCCATGCCTTGGGCTGTTCTTGTAGCCCAGACACCAAGGGACAGCAGGGAGGGGAGGGCTGCTCTGCTGTGATGCCTAAAACAAGGCTCACCTGGAACAGAGGCCAGACTAAATTAGGAGAAGAAAAGCAGACAAATTTAATCCAGGCCTTCTGGTACACTCAGGGCAGACAAAGCCTCCTCCTGAGGCTGCACCCAGAATGGACCCCGAGTCACGAGATCTTCCCCTTTTATCAGTTGTGTCCCATGAACACATTGGGCCCCAATTTAAATTAGGAGAAGAAAAGCAGACAAATTTAATCCAGGCCTACTGGTACATTCAGGGCAGACAAAGCCTCCTCCTGAGGCTGCACCCAGAATGGACCCCGAGTCACGAGATCTTCCCCTTTTATCAGTTGTGTCCCATGAACACATTGGGCCCCAATTCTCCAATGACCCCTTCAGGTGATGATGTCACCCACCCCAAGTTTGCTCCCCCCAATTCTCTGTTGTTCCCATATTTTGGAGCTCTGAGGCAGCAAAGTCTCCTTGGATTTCAGGCCCAGAGAGGAATTGTTTTGTCTAAAGATGGGAGAACAGGAGCTCAGTGCTGTGCACTGGAGAAGTGCAAGAATACAAATACATGAAAATATAGAAACTAAAAGTCCTAAGGCATCATTGGGACCCGTGCAAAGGTCCCTGGAGAGGGATTCCCTCTGAGGAGCACCTCGGGAGAGCCGTGGAATCAGAGTGAAGGAGTCTCCTGTGCCAAGGGACATACTCCACACCTGTGGAAATCCTGGAAAATCCTGATCTGAGATGTGAGGAATGGCAGTGGGGTCACTGCACAGGACACTGGGGCTGCACATGAGGCACAGCAACTGCCCTGACTGAAGGACACAGTTTCCAGGGGTCGGTTATCCCAGGCAGGGATAAGGCATGAGCTTCCTAATCTAGGGCTTGTGGGTTCGGGTCCCATTGGGGTGGCCAGAATAACTGTTGCCTTTTTCAGCCTTGAAATGAAACTGGAGATGATTTCAGTGCAGGAGGTGATATAAAAGTGGGTCTTTATTGCAGCTCCAGGGACAGCCATGGAACAATATCCACCAAAGCCCCCCACAGGGGTGAATGCAGTTTGATAGAATTTAGGAAATTAGCAGAATTGATAAAAAGCACCAATTAGGAGGACAAGGGGTGATGCAATTCCCCCCAGGTCAGGCCCCTTCTCTGGAGCCCCCCACCCTCGGTCCCAGCTGTCCTTGCTTATGGAAATGGGTCTGACAGACCTTGTTCCCAGCCTTGGTTCCCAGGAAGAACCAGGACAGGATGGGACCTTGTGCCCCCGGGGCTTGGAGCTCTGGAATGGGTTTGGGCTTTCTGGCTGGGGAAAGGGTGGGGAAAAGTGCTGGGAAAGTTACAGATATAGAAAAGGAAAAAGCAAAAATCATTGCAGCATCAGGGGGCCACACTGCCCCTCTCCTTGTGGGTCTGAGCACCCTCCCCTGCAGGGAGTCACTGCTGAGGCACAGGCACATGACCAAAGCTGCCTCCCAGATGGAAAAATTCCCTTTTCCAGGCAGCCCAGCCCCAGGTGTGCTCAGACCGACCCTGCCCAGAGCTGCCTGCCCACAGCACTGGGAGAAAGCTGTTCCTGCCCCCAAACGATGGGATACAACAGGAGAGGAGAGAGGGGATTTAGTTGAGAAGGGCAGAGTGCCAGGAACCCCTGCAGACCTTTTGCAGAGCTCTGAAGTAGGACAGCAGGGCCTGGCCTACTCCAGGAACACAACCTGCTGGGTTTAAGGATAAAAGAAAGGCCAAGCCTCAGTGAGATACGGATTAACATTTGGTTCAGCTCCTTTGGCAGCATCCCCATGGGGTATGGGCAGCAGGATGAGGGCTTTGCCTCCTTCCAGCAGACATCCTGCCCTGCTGGGGAGCAGCACAAACACCTCGCCCAGCTCCCATCCTGAGGCCAGCTGAGAACAAGGGAGAAAGGGCCATTTGTTGGACCCTGGGATTTGTTTTGTTGCCTTGATGGCCAGTTTTGATTATGACACAGACATGGTTAAGGGGATTGTCCTGGGTTTACTGGGTCCAGTTTTTTTGGTGGTAGAGGGATAGGACTAAGAAACCACAAAGATGGCTCCTTTGACAAAGTTCTAGAAGCTTTCTCCTTCTTCTCCAGCAAAAGGAGCCCTGCCCCCTGTGTTTTAGAGCCAATCCATTATGGCTCTGAGGTTGATGGACAGGCTGCTGGTCAGGCCTGGGCCAATTGCACAGGGTGGTTACACCTCTGTGATGATGTATTGTCTTGTACTTAAGAAGAATTCAAAACAAGATAGGGGCGGCTGCCATTAGTTCGTAGGTTGTCAGTATCATGCACCAGGGGAGGACAGAGGAGGAGGGTGAGGAGATGTAAGAAAAAATGGAGACCTAAGATCACAGTAAGAAGAAGACAGGTGCTGTTGCTGTGGTGCTCAAACATGGAAAAAACAAGCTGTTCTCAAAAGGACTATTTCTTCACTTGGAGACCTGAACTCGAGATAATAAAACCTGGCCTTGGAGGACTGGACTGATCATAAGCCAAAAAGGGGGAAGAGGTGGCCCACTCACATCTGAAGCGAGTAGATGCTTAGAAGAAGCTGTGTTCTGCCAGGAGATTTGAGAGAGTGGCTTTGCCCTCAGAATGAATCATGTTGGCCTTGGAGAACATTCTTTCCTTTCTCCCACGAGGTAAAGAAAAGAATCCCTTGCCATCAGCAGTTATACACTGACTGTTTCTTGGGAAAAGACCTTCCACAGCTTGGAGCTGTAAGGACTCTTCTCCTGTGGTGCTGGACGACAACCATAATGAGCAGTCTGATCTATGTTAAAACTTTCATTCCTGCCCCGTCTTGTGCAGGAAGGCATGAGGGGGTGGGGAGAGGCAACCTGGGAGAGACAGTTCACAGAAAGAATAACAGGTGTCTTAAAATGTCCATTTTTATTTCTTCTCCTTGTAAATTTTTCCATATCTTTGTTCCCCTCCCCGGTGCAGTAGTATTCTTAGTAGTCCTTAGTAATAAATCTATTTTGCAACTTAAGTTATTCAGCCTGTCTGATGATTTCTGGAGCATATATGTATCTTTCTCTCAATTATGCTATCTTACCTGAAAGCCACAAATTTTAGTGTTAACTGGGCTTTTGCTTTCCCCTCTGCCTTCTCCAGTGGGGGGGACAAGAGACTTCATGGGTGCTTTGGTTTGCGGCCAAGTTCAAACCACGACAGGGTTTAAAGGGTTTTACCTTGGTATTTTAATGGGATCTCACATGCACAGCTCATTAAGGTGGAAAAAGCCAAAGATGCACCCCACATATAACATGGGTACAATTTTATAGATTTCACAGATCAGCATATCTGTCTAGAATTCGCCAATAAGAAACTTAACAAATGCAGTAATGTCCCCCTATTCTAAAGAATCCCCCCAGGATGAGGCCAGAGCCCAGGTTACACAATGTGTTCAGAGAGAAGGCTCAACCAAGGCTGGAACCTCAGGTTTAAGATAGCACAGAGCTCACTGACCCCTCACTGAGGGTGTTTGGTCTCTCTGCCCAGCAGAACCCCAAAACTCAGCTGGAATATCAGGCTACAGGAATTACAGCATGTAGGCAAAGGGTACAGGGATACATAAAGGGTACAGAAAATGTCTGAAAGGGTGTATAAAATATATAAAAGGGTGCATGAACAGTATATAAAAATAAAAGGCAAAAATCAGGCATCAATTTCATCTCCAGGAGATGAGATTCAGAGGACAGCTAGAGTTTTCAATGGAGATTCTGAAAGTGTTTTCTTTCCACAAAAGTATCTTTCTTTATTTAGTCCAACTCTTCCATAGAAATAACAGCTCTTTCTCATCCAAAAATGTTTTCAGTTCAAATCTACAGCCTTGAGGAAGCACTGCTCTCCCTGTTCTGCATCTGCCAGGCCATGACAATAACTCAGCCAAAGCCTCCCCTTGATGTGTCAGGTGCATCTTCTTCCCTGCAAGTTCCACTCGAATCTGCTCTAAATATCAGCTTTGGGAAGGCCAGGGTACCACCTGGCTGATAAATAGTTCCTGCAGCCATCCTCTGCTCCTCATCCTCTGCTCTCCACCCCCTTCTCTCCATCCCCTGCCCTCCACCCCATGATCCAGGCTCTTAATGGAGACATTGAGCAGTGCTGACATCAGGATCAGCCCAAGGGATGCTGCAGAGAGGCAGCCACAAGTTGTGCTGTGTAAGACGGACTGCAATCCTTTAAATTCAGTGTTCCAGCCAATTTTATACCCAAATGATCGCCTCAATCCAGTCTGTGTCTCACCAGTTTGCTGTAAGGTGCTCTTGGGGATTTTGTTGCTCCCAAGAAGGAAAATCTCAGGCTTTGTCTCTCGAATGCTGATGTTTCTCCTCTGGTGGCTCGATCTGGGAAGGCCCGTTCCGGATGGATCCAGAGTCACTTCTCAGCTGTTTCCTGGCTCTGGAGCTGGTTTGAGCCTCAGGAGCACATGAGAAGCATTTCCCCAAGGAAGTGTTTATATCCTGACTGCTGGACAAGCCGAGCTCAAAGACAGCAGGAAACTTTTTAGGACTGAGTTTACACCTTTACCTGGTCAATCCTGAAGCGAGAGTTTGAGGATAGCACAGCTTCCACCACGGAATTGCTCCAGCAGGGAAAAGCCTCCAAAAGCTGGTGCCTCATTTCCAAAAGCCTCTTGTTCTTCCCAAGAAGGAAGTGGCCTGAAGAGAGCAGAAGCTTCTCACCATGAAAGTTTGTAAAAGGAACTCTGCTCACTTGGTGTTTTTCAGCTCTGAATTTGTTTCCTCATTAAAATACAGCTTAGTTCCGAAACCAAACTGATTTCTGCAGCTTCGCTCATTTTTTCTGTGTCTCTCTGCTCAGCCCAAAATGAATAAAATCTGCTGATGGAACCCAGCTGGATCTTAAACACAATCTGGGTTTGCTCCCTCTTGGAGCTTTAGGCCAGGCTCTCGTCTGTCAGGATGCATTGGGATTGCACAAGAAACTGTCACCAAAATGACAGATATTGCTCGGGAATCAGAAATCCTGGAAGGGGCTGCTCCCCCTCACTGTGGCTTCCACCAGATGTTCCTCCTAAACCTCCCCACTGGTTGTGAGGTCTTGGAATCTGAATTACAAGTGGCCTGTTGCTCCCCCCACATTTCCACACCCTCTTCTCAGGGCTTGAAAGCTTAAGCTGAGCTTAACTGAAGGTGTTCTGGGTTTATTTTCCAGACAAACTGGAAACTACTCCACTCTGAGTAGCCAAGTACCAAGCAGTGGATTCAGAAATCCCCCGTTTTGCGCTTGATTCCCGTATTTGAAACAGAATGGACACTTTTTCTCCCTGCCTTAGAGCTGTCCAGCCTAATTTTGGTGCCAAGGCTCCCCCTGCAGTCACTGGAGAAACACGGGGAAAAAAATCTGGCCATACAAATGTTGCCTTGAGGAAGGAATGACCCCTTGGAAGCAGCTGAGTCTCTCTCCAGAGGCCCCAAGGTAGCCCAGCCCCTCGGGGCACATGGAAGGGTAATTTCCAGGGACTCGAATCTCTCCCCTGCACGGAAATGGAGCTGAACATGAAGGAAATGAAGAATCCCTGGGTTTGTTCCCACACTGAGGTGCCACATTTCCCTCTCTCCCTCCCCTTCCCTGAATTAGATATCCCAGTCCATCACTCTGCCGTGCATTGTCTGCCCTGCATTTGCAGAGGCCACTTTGCAGCTTAGCTCCTGAGAAAATCCATGGCACGGAGTCCAGGTGATTTCTCAGCCCTCCCTGATTTGCACATGTCCATCAGTCTTGCTGACAGCAGGGATTGCAGAGAGCAGAGATGCATTCACCTCGTATGGGGATGTGAGTGCAGCCATCCCAGCTCGGGCTGGGAGAGACCAGGCAGAGAATGCAGGAAAGGAGAAGGGAAAAGGAAACGGGAAAGGGGAGAAGGGGGA
>VZRP01016556.1:98414-144629 GCA_013397995.1 Malurus elegans
GGGGCAGGGTTCTGTTTCATCTCAAACATGTGATTTTCACTTCATTAAAAGCATCCCCTCAGAGGCTCAGGGTTGTTTCTCCCTCCATCCTGTCGACATATGGGCAGAGTCCCCAGCCCTGCCCTGCTTTCTGTGCCCGGTGTGTTCCTACAATAAGAGGGTGAAGCAGCAGCTCCACAGGGGATTGATCACCTTGGTTGGGGTCACTGGGCTGTGAGCAGCTGAAATCCAAAAAGCTGAAGCCCAGAAAGCTGAAAGCCAAAAAACGTTTTTCACAAATGGCTATGGCCATTCTGGGGACATTTCAAGCTGAAGGCTGCACATTGTGACAAAGGTCTCCAATGCCAGAAACACGTCTTCATGGTCAGACCTGGGCTGGTGTGGGACCAGTCAGACCTGGGCTGGTGGGGGACCAGTCAAGTTGTGCCCAGTATGGACCAGGCTGTATCACAGAGCCATTAAAGTTGGAAAAGACCTCCAAGATAAACCTGGAGTTCAGCCTTTAACCAAACCCTACCATTCCCACTAAACCACATTGTGAAGGGCCATATCCACTTGTTTTTGGAACACTTCCAAGGGTGGTGACTCCACCACTTCCCCTGTGAGCTTGTTCAGTGTGCAACCACTTTTCCAAGGGAAGAAATTGTATAGAATCATGGGATGGATTGGGTTGGAAGCAATCTCAGAGCTCATCCAGTCCCACCCCCTGCCATGGGCACCTTCCACAGACCACAAGCCCCATCCCAACCTGGCCTTGATTTTCTCCTGAGATCCAACCTGAACCTTCCCTGGCACAACCTGAGGCCATTTCCCCTTGTCCTGTCTCTGGTTTCCTGGGAGAAGAGACCAACCCCCATCTCCCCACAAACTCCTTTCAGGGAGCTGTGCACAACAAATGGCTCATTTGATCAATGCTCACCTTGCCCAAAGGATATCACTGCTGGTTCCTCTCATTTGCAGGCTTCCTGCAGGCCTGGAGGGGTTTGTTACTCTTCAGAGTAAAACTGACGCTGTGTTTTCCTTCCTCAGGTGTCACTCCAGGTCTCCATGTCCTTCTGATAACCACTGCCACTGATTTGTAAGAGCAGCCTGATGAGGTTGCCTGAAAGCAAAGAACACGATTTAAACCACTTGGACAAACCTATTTGAGAGATGCACAGCTTCTCAAAAGTCCATCTGAAACCTAGGGACAAGTTTTCTCCAGAAGGTCACCCCAATGGAACTGACCACAACTAAAATGTGTCAAACAGGCTGAGGAATGTGGGGCTGTTCAGCCTGGACAAGAGAAGATTGAGTGGAGACCTCACAACACCTTCCAGGCTCTGAAGGGGCTCCAGGGAAGTCAGAAAGAGACTTTGCATCAAGAACTGGAGTGACAGAACAAGGGGGATGAGTTCAGACTGAAATAAAGGAGATTTAGGTTGGATATATGGAAGAAATCCTTCCCTGTGAGGGTGGGCAGGCCCTGGCACAGGGTGCCCAGAGCAGCTGTGGCTGCCCCTGGATCCCTCGCAGTGCCCAAGGCCAGGCTGGACATTGGGGCTGGGAGTGACCTGGGACAGTGGGAGGTGTCCCTGCCATGGCAGGGGTGGGATGGGATGACCATTAAGGGTCCCTCCCAGCACAAACTTTTCCATCATTCCATGATCTGCACTCAGGTCCTGCTGCTGGAGGAAGAGGAAAATCATTTGGGGGTGGAGGAAAGGCAGCAGCACCTGCAGGGGATTGAGACAGCTCTGCCTCCCTCCTCAGTGTGGGTGAAGATCCAGGGGAGCAGCAGGACATTGTGGCAGGGGAAAGATGTGGAGCAGCTGGAGAGTTCAGGAGAGGAAGGCAGGAAATCAGATCTGGGACAGGCATGAGCTGGATTTATTTCATGTCGGGAAGACTGAATGCAAACAGTGAATCCCCAGGTCCAGCTGCAAAGGGAAACCGAGCAGTGCTCCAAATCCAGCATGGACAGGACTCAAAGCAGTGGGCTTCAATGGGAAAAAAAAGAGTGGGATGCAGGCTGTGAGAGCTGGGAATCAGTGGAAACATTCGTGTGCCACAGTGAAGGGCTGGATCCTGTGATCCTTTCTCACCCCTATTCTATTTCAGATTATAAAACTCAAACTGTAACTCTGTAATTAGGAAAGAAAGTCTTCATTAAAAACTGAAATAACTAGATACTGAATACTTTAAACATAAAAGAAGGATGTCGGGAACTGCCAGAATCTGAGGATTCTATAACTCCATATGGGAAGAAACTCCTCTGTAGCACACTCTGGGTGACTGTTCCGGTGTCACAGTGCTCAGAGATTGCATTTCCCACCCCCACTCCTGGAAAACAAAGCAAAGCCTGATCCCAGGGCTGAAAGAAACCCTCGTCATGCCGGAGCTTGCAATTAAACCCACCGGAGGTGACAGCGCTGGAAATGCTTCAGAATAATCAAGCCACCTTCGAGTCTTCTAAGATTTGCCTGTTTGTTTTGAATGCCTTCTGCTCAGAGGGAGAGGAGGATTTCATTACAGCCTGGAAATGCCTCACGTGGGAGCCACAGCTCCGGGCACCGGGATCCTGCTGGAGGGGATGTGCAGAGCTTTGTGTTTCCCAACCTTTCGGCCCTCCAGGCACAGATGGCTCTTTTCTATGAGCTGGGAACTCAGAAAGACTTTAAACCCAGGGGCTGCAGCCTCCGGTGAATTGGGGAGGGGTTGATCCCTGGGAAAATCTGTTTGGTGGACTTAAAAACAACCAGGGGGGATGGGATGGGATGGGATGGCATGGCATGGCATGGCATGGCATGGGTGACAGGATGTGCTGGACATGCCAGCAGATCTTCATATCCCAGAATGTAGCTCGGGGCTGTGCTCTCACCCTGCCCCTCAGCCCTTCCACACCATTTAATTTGCAGAAAAAGTCTTGGGATTTCACCTTCCGAATAAATTCCAGCCTTCTCCTTCAGCCAGCACTGCATCCTGCTGATTTCAAGCCTTGTCCAGGTGTATTGATTCCTGCAGCAGTGAAAACACCGGCATATAAATTGCAAATTGGAGCCGAAGGGAAGTGGCTGCATTCAGAACACATGGAATAAAGGAGATTCATTCCAAGGGAAAGAGGGACTTATTCATGCCATGACCCCAGACCCTGCAGTGCTGCACCCCCCTGGAGAGGTGCTGGTGGTGACCTTGGAGACAGCCAGCACTGAATGAGTGCCTTCAGCAGAGGCAGAACCAACCCAAGGAAAATCTCCAGAGATGGATCCTGTCCAACTCCACAGCAAAATGAGCACCCTCCTCCTGGCCAGGCTCCTTTCTTCTGGTGATTTTCATTATTATTCTGTTTTCATGTTGCAGTAAATGATGTAATTACCCAAAGCCAAGGGCTGATGGACAGAGTCCCAGCTCCCTGGCAGGGACACTGCTGGGCTGGGGACAGCAGAGCTCCTTCCCAGGGATGCTCTGGGCACTGTGTCTGTCCAACCATGGCACACTTGGGGTGTGCACTTCAAACAAAGGGACTCATTTGGTGACCACAGGGACCCTTCCAGACTTTGGGAGCAAGACTGGGGATCAGAGGGATTGCTGTGAAGGGCAGGAGGCAGGGGAGAGACGGATGCAGACCTTGGTGCTGCCCATGAACATGGAAATTGGGCCATGTGCTCCAAACCTCCATCCCCTGGGTGGGATGGGACTCCAGGCCTCCCTGTTGTCCCTCAGGGAGGGGATGCAGAGCTCCAGGGGAAGTTACAGGGGACACCAAGCACAGGGGACAGGACATGTCTGGCAGCCTCCCCTCCCCCTCTCAGGCACAGCAGGCAGGAGATTTGGAAAAACAATCAACTGCCACCACCTTTGCCAAAGTGAAATGACAGATACTGATATTAATTTCAGATCTATTTAATGAGGAATAATTAACCCACCCATCACAAGGCCACAGGATATGCCAGCTGGAAATTTTCCAGTTAATGCTATTTGATATTTCTGCCTGATTTTCAAGAATTTAATTGATGTCTTAATTATGAGAGATACCTGTGTTAACACCAGTGTGAAACAGTTATTGTCACTGCTGGGATTTACAGAGGCTTGGGGGCCTCTCACTGCCAGTGCCCACGGTGATCTTTTCTCCGTGGAGGCAGCTCCTGCCCATCTTGGATGAGGCAGAGCTGGGCAGGAGTGTTGCCTTTTTCAACCTAGAAATGAAACTGGAGATGATTTTAGTACAAGAGGTGATATAAAAGTGGGTCTTTATTGCAGCTCCAGGGGCAGCCATGGAACAATATCCACAAATTCCCCCCACAGAGGTGAATGCAGTTTGATAGGCTTTAGGAAATTAGCATAATTGATAAAAAGCACCAATTAGGAGGACAAGGGGTGATGCAATTCCCCCCAGGTCAGGCCCCTTCTCTGGAGCCCCCCACCCTCAGTCCCAGCTGTCCTTGCTTATGGAAATGGGTCTGACAGACCTTGTTCCCAGCCTTGGTTCCCAGGAAGAACCAGGACAGGATGGGACCTTGTGCCCCCGGGGCTTGGAGCTCTGGAATGGGTTTGGGCTTTCTGGCTGGGAAAAGGGTGGGGAAAAGTGCTGGGAAGGTTACAGATATAGAAAAGGGAAAAGGCAAAAATCACTGCAGCATCAAGAGGATTAGAGGAAAACCAGGATCGGGGTGTCTTCGTTAATCCCAGGACAGAGTCCAGCCTCCCCCTTATGCAGGAGGTCCTGTGCAAGCCCAGAGCAGATCAGAATCCCAGAATCACTGGGTTAGAAAAGCCCTCCAGGATCATCCAGTCCAAGCTGTGCCCAATCCCCACCTTGTTCACATGGCCCAGGGTGGGTTTAGGGGAAATGCAGCTCAACCTGGCCCCCAGGGCTCTGCCTATGGCCATGAGGAGCTCATGTCCATCCCTTCCACAACTGACCTCAGCTGTCCTGGCTGGTCCCAAACTGGCCCTGTGCAGGGCTGAGAGAAAGAAATGCACAAAATCCTGTGATGTTTGCAAAGGCAGAGAGGCCCTAAAGGCCAAAACTCCCCTTCAGCTCAGCTGCAAGCCCATCCCAAATCCAAGTTCCACCCCAAGCCCTGGCACCCAGGAATTCCCAGCAATGTGATGGGAGAGGTGTTCTCTCTGCTCAGCACTGGCTGCAAACACAACACCTCTGCCAAATCTCGCCTTCTTCAGGATTCTGCAGCTCCAAAACGACACCACAGGAGGGTCAATGTCCCCATATCAGCCAAAATGCTCCTGCTGCTGCCTGAAACTGCTTGGCAAAGTCAGGTCCCTCGAACAGCAGCAGGAAAAGGCCCCAGCTCCAGGTGCTGGAAAATATACCAGTTTAAAATTTTTTTACCTAACTTTAGTCATATATTTTGATTTGCCTTTACCTTGGGGAAAAGTTTTAAGGCTTTTTTAGGAGATGTCGCTCCACTCAAGTGAGATGAGCTTAATGTTTCAACAAACTGGGAATAGCCCAAAAATTGCCAAAGATCCCAGCCATTAGCAAACATCAAAGAGCATCTACCCCAGACTGACCCCCTGGTGTGGTCAGGGGCACCCGGTCTGGGAAAGGAGAGATAAGGAGGAGATAAGGACCTGATCAACATTGGAGGGTGAGAAATCCAGATCCAACAGAAACCCAGATGCTGAAAACTGCACAACATTTGGACCAATGAACATTGAACCAATGGAGTTCTCTGGGGTTGGACTGGATGAAGTTTGGGGGAAATCTTGTAAAATTTATGTGTCATTGAATGATTCTCTCTGCACACCAGGGCTGTGTGTGCATTAAATGATTCCTGTGGCACATCCTGGCCAGAAAACACAGCAATGCCTTGACTCGCTAACATCAACAATGTTATTGGACAGTTTTTGTTTTTCCCATAGTTTCGGTGACACTGGGGAGGTTTCTTTGTGCCCAAACGGAGGAGAAGATGCCATGGCAGGGTCTGCCAGGGAGCCGAACGATCCCATTTCTCCTGCCCTTCCCAGCCCTTGCCCTCCTTCCGCCCGAGGGCAGTGCCAGGACCTGCCCACATGTGGGATCTCAGCCCTCCCAGCACACCCCAGTCAGGATAATCTCCCCACTGAGCCTAAAACCGCCACGGCTGCGCCACAATTACAAATGCAGACAGGGAAAGCAGCACGGCGGGCGGGGAGGGTATTTATAGCGGCTTATGTAAGGCAGATACAATGGAGCCACTTGGAGCTGGGATGAGCTGGTTATCCTCCCCCAGGGAGCAAACGGCAGGTCCTGGCAGGTCACAGCAGGTCCCGGCAGATCCTAGCAGATCCCGGAAGATCCTGGCAGATCCCAGTGGATTCCGGCAGATCCCATCAGGTCCTGGCTGCAAGAAAGTGCCAGCAGAAGGTCCCAGCAGATCCCAGCAGGTCCTGGCAGATTCCAGAAGATCCTGGCAGATCCCGGTACATCCCAGCAGATCCCAGCAGATCCCGAGAGGTCCTGGCAGGTCCCAGCAGGTCCCAGAAGGTCCTGGCAGATCCCAGCCCACCTAGCCCTGCTCTGCTGAGTGAGGGGATCCAGCACCAGCCCTGCCAGGGCACAGACCCAGGGGATGGGGGACCAGGGGAAAATGGGAAGGTTTGTGGTCCACGGGAGCTCAGGGACCTGGGAATGACGAGCAATGCCGGGTCCCATCCGGCCCTACACTTCCCGGAGCCCGCACAGCCCCTGCCCTGCCCGTTCCTGGACAGCACTAATTCACTAATTGCCATCGCCCATCAGAAACACCCCGAGGCACCAGCCCAATGACCGAGGCCTCACAGACTCTCACAACTGATCAATGAATTCCAAAAGGTCCTTCTGAACTGCTGCAAGAAAGTGCCAGCACATGAAAAAGGGGTTATTGCCTGCCGGCCATCTCGGCCTGCTAAAACTCTAAATGCTGCTGAATGAGAGATTAAACCCACAGTTAGCTGGGCTAAATGAGTTAATCACGGCTAACGTCATTATGAGCAGCAGCAGAGGAATCGGAGATGATTAGCCACTTGCCATAAAGTCTCACTCAGAGGACAGAGAGAATTAATTTGTCCCACTGACCTGCTTTTGCTTTTCACAGGCTTCTGACCCATGTGTGCTGGAAATACAGGAGATAAACAGGGAAAAAGGAAATCCGGGATGATAAAATGGCTGAAATACATGGGAAATGTGAGGCTTGGAAGTGATGTTCTAGCAAGGAAGGGAAGGGTGGAGAGAGGGAAGCAGGGAATTGCCAACCAGCCCCCTGTGCCCTCTGCTAACCTGAATTATCTCGTGACTCTGAGGATGTTCACTCTGTGTGGGAATGCAGGCCTTGGACAGCAAAGATCTGTTTACTTTAGTAAACAAAAAAACTCTAAAAAAAATCACAAAAAATTAAAAACCATTTTAAAAAACAAACAAAAAAAAAACCCAAAAAAAACAAAAAAATGAACTTTACCCATTCTATACATTATATACAAATAAAAACTAATTGTTAAATATTTAAATTCTTCTCAAACACAAAACTTCTTTACAAACAAAACTAATTGTTAAATATTTAAATTCTTCTAAAACACAAAACTTCTTTACAAACAACAACTTTACATACATAAAAACCCAAAACAAAATCCATGTATCAGTCACCAACAACTGTGGGAATCACTTCCCAGCCAGGACTCTCCAGCATCCCTGACTCCCTTGGTGCCAGGCTGCCCCAGTCCTGGCCACAGACAGCATTTCCTTGGGTCAGTGGGGCTGGACATCTTGTCCTTCCCCAGCCGTGCCTGCATTTCCCTTTCTTGGTTTCCCAGAGGAGCTGGATGGATCCTCCAGCACCACTGTGTATTTAAGATGTGCTATTTGTCACCCTCCTTGTCACCCCAATGAAAGCAGTGTGTGCCTGCACAAGAAACATGGAAGAATCCCCATTGCATTTCGTTCATCCTCTGATGGCCATCTGTAAGTATCAGGGCCTTAGGAGTGACTCTGGGAGAATTTTTAAAAATAAAATATTTACTTCTTTTAAATTATTATTGTTATTATCATTGCTCAGCTTCTCCCCAGCCCTTGCCATTTGAAAGTGTGTCACCCACCCTGCAGCAGCTCCTGTTTTCATTGCATCAGACTGCCAAAGCAGGAGCAGCTGTGCTGGTTCTGTCAGTGCTGCTGTCTGGGGAAGGGAATTATCAAAGGGAAATCAGTCAGCGGGGCTCTGACGTAGCCCTGTCCTACAAGCTCAGTGCGGGGCTGCCACAGAAACACAGGGGGAGCGAGGCTGGGGGTTTTGTACCTGTCAGGGCACCAGCACCGGGCTGGCTTCTCCAGAAAAGCCCCCCAGGCCTTGGGATCACAGGTCATGTGTTGGGAAAGACCTGCAGGACCATGGAGTTCACCCTTTGAGCAGATCCCACCTCATCACCAAGTGCCACCTCTGCAGGGTCCTGTGCCCCAGCGTACCTAGATGGCCTGGATGGGGCAGGGCTCACAGGGTTTTGTGCCTGCTGGAGCCAATCCAGGGTGAGAAGGGCACACTGACCACCCTGACCTTGCCATTGAGTGGGGCTTTGGTGCAGCCCCAAGACCGCCCTTGGTGCCAAATGGAGATGAAGTGTGGTGTCCATCAGCTCCTGGAGCTCCTGGGCTCATCGTGTTCCTGGCCCAGCTGATGCCTCAGGATTTCAGCTCCTCTGTTTCCATGTCTCTGTAATCCTGGAATTCTTCAGTGGGTAACTCCAGACTCCACAGACAGTGCTGAGCTCCTGCTCTCCCATTTTTACACAAAACAATTCCTCTGCAGCCCCAAACTCAAGGACACCTCCCTGTGCCAGGCCCCAAGAGATGGAAACAACAGAGAATTGGGGGAGCCAACTTGGAGTCAGCGACTGCATTGGCTGCAGCTGCAATTGGAGGATTCAGCCCCGATGTGCAAATGGACAAAAGTGAGAAAGGGTGAAAAAGCCGTGAGCCATTGTCCATTGTGGGTGCAGCCCCTGGCTGGGCTGGGACTGCCCTGAATGGCCCTGAAGGCCCTGCCATGAACAGAACTGCTTTGGATTCTCTGAATTCTGTCGGGGTCTGTTTCAGGGGGCTGGATTCAGGCATCACAGCATTGACAGCAGGGGAAACAATTCCATCAAATCCTATCAAAACCATGCCTTTGGCCAGTGTAACATCCCCCCTTTTTTTTCAGAAATCAAGCAGCAACACTTCCAAAACGATTTGTGAAAAACCCATTTGTCATCAGCAGCCAATTTCCTTTATAAAATCTGGAGATTCATTGTCATCCCATATCGAGTGGCCCTTGTGGAGGCCTCGCTTAGAGCCACCACCACTCAAGAGCTGCCCATTAAAATGTGTCAGGGGCTCCCTGGCTGTTCTGCCTGACCCTGTCCTTCGTCAGTAAATAACCAAGTGTACCCTGACACCGAATCTGGTTAAATTACTGTTTTATCTCAATAAATACACTGGCATTTCTCTTTTCAAAGTGAGGTGTGACTCCCTCACGACACCGCCTCCTCACGAAGCAGATCGAGGCCCAGTTTGACCCAGACACTTTCTCCATCTCAGCCTGGCCCTGCTGAAACAATTTTCCCCTCATGAGTCATCAGCCTCTGCTGCTTTCTCTGCTCCTTTCAATTGTCACTCCTGGGCCAGCCTCATTTCTGCCACACAAACACAGTTGACTTTCTTAAGCACTGCTCAATATTTCATACAGAGCCTTCTCAACATCACAGACAATTCCCAACTCTCCCTTTAATCACCAGCAATTCACTGAAAAAGCCCAAAATAGTGCTTTTTTTTTTTTTTTTGCTCCTTATTAGAAGGAGGGGACCGAGTTTAGTGGAAGGGGAGGCTGAGTAATGAGGTTGTGCCGAGGGTGTTTGGACAAGCAGCGCGGAGCTGCTGTGAAATCTCCTGCTCTGGAAACCTTCCTAGGAACTTTCAGCAGTTTTCTTCCTACCTGAGCATGGCACAGATTGAAAAGTGCAAGCGAAGGCAGAGCAGGGGTTTATTTGCAGATCTGAGCATGAATCCCTTTTCCCGGAGCTGACCCTGTGCCCGTGGCTGCGGCTCCATCTGCGGAGGGAGCGGGAGCAGCGGCTGCACTGTGAAGATGGTCTGGAGAGAGGAATGGCCCTGCTGACCTCGCTCCTGCCCTGATTCCCAGCCTTGTGTCCAGCCCACCCAGCCTGGGAGAATCCTTCTGAAAGGAATGAGAGGGAGATGTCCTCACAATGACAAATGATGGGGTCTGCTGGTGGATAAGGGCAGATCCTGACAGGTGAAAGGAGCAATGATGGAACCGTAAATTCCCCAGGAATTCCACCCATTGGCACAGACTGGTACTGACCCAAGGCACTGCTAAACCCCTGCACTGAGAGAAAACCAACAGAGACACAAAGAATAAAAAGGGGGGATGCACATGAGAAGGGGTCTGTAGGGTCTGTATTAGGGGATTGGGGCAGTCTGTACCTCTCCAGTCCCTCAGCAATGGGGAAAGAGAGAGGGAAATGTGGCTGGGAAATTGGGATAAAAAGGAGGCTGCATCCTCAAGCCATTGAAGAGACCCCATGGAAATGTCCCATGGCCTCTCCCTTTATTCAAATAAAGTCACAGGGCTCCTCTGCCTCCTTTTTGGACATAAACCTCTGCTGTTTGTGGAATAATTTTCCTAACATTTTCATTCCCACAGCAGATTTTGCCCCACACAACCCCTGCCTTGCTCTGTGGGATCCGGAGCCACTCCCTGGCTGAGCACCCTCTCTTCCCAAACAAGGGTGTGAATAAACCTGCATAACCCAAAATGTTTGAGCCTTTTTGAGGACACAGAGATGTATCAGCAGGCGCTGCCTCTCCCTGCCCTAAGGAGGCATCTCCCAGGACAGGGGAGAGCAAGAAGGGCTGATCCCAAAGGTCCTGGGTGTGGGCTGAGGGCCAGGGGTTTGGCTGTGTAAAGGAAAAGTCCCTGACTTCTGGACAGGCTGAAATTCCTTTTCTCTCTGATCCTGTTCTCCCTTGCACAAAGGAGCTGCAGGAAGACACACGAAGGTCACTGGCACTGGGCAGGCAGGCTGAGAGAGCTTTGCATGAGGAAGGAGAGAAAATCTCTCCAGGGATTACAATAAATTGCCACCTTCTTTTCCCAAGGGCTCCTGTGAAACACTTGAAAAAGTGACCTCATTAATTAATGAGATGGGTTAAGGCTCTCTCCACATACTCCACTTAATTGCAATGCTGCCATTCCCAGTGAATTCTTAAAGCCATATTGATTATTCAAAGCTCTGTCCAATCAATAAAACAATAAAGCATGTATGCTTAAAAAAGTGATTAAAGAGATAAATACAGGAGACACTTTAAAGCAGCCACGTCCTCCTGCAGCCACTCACCCCAGAGCAAGCAATGCTAAATCAGTTTCGATGGCCTCATCTAATTGCAGGGGGGTGATTGCCTCATAAATTTATTTCAATCCCTAATCCATGTAGAAAGCAGTTGCAAACAGAAATCATCCCAATCTTCAATGCTCCCAATTTTCCCTGGCTGCTCGCTCCGGGCCTGCACAAATGATAGTCATGGATGAGCGGGATGGGAGAGGCTGTGGCCAGGGACTGGGGCTGGGGGATCCTTCTGCTGGGCTGGTAGGATGGGCAGGGGAGCAGGGGAAACTGGGGGATAAACTGGACTGGGAATCTGCAGGAATGTCGCAGCTGGGGTTCCTTTATTGCAGAGTGGGCGGCTGTGTCCTACAGCCTGGGGCAGCCCCACAAACCCTGAGCAGCCCCACAAACCATGAACAGTCCCACACCGTGAACCAGCCCCACACCCCTGCGAGCAGCCCCACATCCTGAGCAGTCCCTATTGAAAACATTGCCCTACACCCCCTGGAGCAGCCCCACAGCCTGAGCAGCCGCATACTTTGGAACAGCTCCACACTCTCTGGAACAACCCCACATCCTGGAGAATCCTCACACACCCCGGGACAGCCCCACACCCCCCTCCCTGGCTGGAGACACATCTGCTGGAATCCAAGGGCCAGGAAAGCCCCTTCATCCTCATCCCTGACCGGAGCTGTCCTGGTCTCCTGAAGCTCCTCCAGATTTGCTTCCTCTTGCCCACAGCACTGAGCACCCTCCACAGCCCCAGGGACCCCTGGAGGCCATTCCCACCCCTGCTCTCCTGGGACACGGCAGGAAAACCTCGTGTCCTCCCACTGATACCTGAACCGGGCTTATCTAAAGCAGACCCCAGACAGAATTCAGAGAATCCAAAGCAGTTCTGTTCATGGCAGGGCCTTCAGGGCCATTCAGGGCAGTCCCAGCCCAGCCAGGGGCTGCACCCACAATGGACAATGGCTCACGGCTTTTTCACCCTTTCTCACTTTTGTCCATTTGCACATCGGGGCTGAATCCTCCAATTGCAGCTGCAGCCAATGCAGTCATTGACTCCAAGTTGGCTCCCCCAATTCTCTGTTGTTTCCATCTCTTGGGGCCTGGCACAGGGAGGTGTCCTTGAGTTTGGGGCTGCAGAGGAATTGTTTTGTGTGAAAATGGGAGAGCAGGAGCTCAGCACTGTCTGTGGAGTCTGGAGTTAAACACTGAAGAATTCCAGGGTTCCAGAGACATGGAAACAGAGAAACTGAAATCCTGAGGGATCACCAGTGAGTGAGGCTGTCCCAGCTCCCCTCCAGCCTGGCATCCTGAGGATGTGGATCAGGAAAACCATCTCCACTTCCACACCTCTCTAGGGCCAATCCCCACATCCAGGGCAGTGACTGGTGTTGCTGGAATCTGTTCTTGTATTGGGGTTACTGGTGTGTCTGTGGGAGGTGGGGATTGACCTCCCCTGTCCCAGCCCTGTCCCTATGCCCACAGGGACCTTCCCCATGTGCAGGGCTGGAATCCAGCACTGGGTTTGAGGCTCTTGAGCAGGAAATCCCCAGTTCCCACTTTGGCCAAGCCTTTTTCTCCTTTAGAGAAACAAATGATTTGTATTTGTACAATACACCATGAATTTGGAGCTAAGAGATCCCCAGGGCTTCCAGCTAGCAAAGATCCGAGGTAAGGCCTTGGAGCCTGGGGAAGAGGAGGAAAAAGCACTTCTGGGCTTGAGGTGAGTTTTTTATTCTTCCTTTTCCATTTTTTTTATTGAAAACATTGTGATTTAACAAGTGCAGTCGTTGTTGAACATAAATAAATAATGTGTAGAACTGGGACATGCGAAGCTCTGTGATTGCATAAATATTCAAGCTGCAAAGGAAATATAAGATTTCAAAGGTGCAAACCTAATTATGGAGCTGTTATCTCTCCCCCTGTAGTAATTCAAACACAAAGAACCGTTCCCTGTGGGCTGGCAGGGACTATACGGCGAGTCTGGAATGAACGCAGCACCGGGGCACAGCCCCAGCTCCTCTCAACCTCAACAGAGCTGGGCTGAGCTCAGGGCACAGCCTGGTCCTGTCCTCATGTCCCCCAGGAGCACCCTGAGGCTGCCAGGGCTGTGGCACCTCTGCCTTGCTCTCTTTGGAGCCCTCCTGCTGCGCTTGGTGCCACGAGGGACAATGTGACATTGGTGACAGTCTCACCCCACCGCCCTTCGGGGCGTTTCTGCAGCAGCTCCAGGGCTCTCCCATCCAATGTCTCCCGCCTCCTGTCTGCCAGGGCTCTGCCCAGCCCGGGAATGGTGAGCTCACAGATGTCCTCATCCCCCTGCACGGCTCCCACGGGGGCAGCTGAACATGTCCTGGAGAAGCTCCCAATGATGCCTCAGGATTTTCAGTTTCTGTATTTTCATATATCTGTATTCTCGTACTTCTCCAGTGCACAGCACTGAGCTCCTGTTCTCCCATCTTCAGACAAAACCATTCCTCTCTGGGCCTGAAATCCAAGGAGATTTCACTGCCAAAATATGGAAACAACAGAGAATTGGGGGGAGCAGCTTGGGGTGGGTGACATCATCACCTGAAGGTGTCATTGGAGAATTGGGGCCCGATGTGTTCATGAGACAGAACTGATAAAAGGGGAAGATCTCGTGACTCGGGGTCCATTCTGGGTGTAGCCTCAGGAGGAGGCTTTGTCTGCCCTGAATGTACCAGTAGGCCTGGATTAAATTTGTCTGCTTTTCTTCTCTTAACTTAGTCTGGCCTCTGTTTCAGGTGAGCCTGGTTTTAGGCATCACAATGGGCTGGGCAAGGCTGGAAGATGCTCCAGGTCCCCTTGGTGCTCTGCAAATACTTCACAAAGGAACCCAAAACTCACAGGATCCCGGAATCCCAGAATCATTATGGTTGGAAGAGACCTCTGGAGATGCCCCAGTCCAACCCCTCAGCCAAGGCAGGGTCACCCTGAGCAGTGACACAGGGACACATCCAGGTGAGTCTGGAATGTCTCCAGAGAGGGACACTCCAGGCCCTCTGCGGGCAGCTGTTCCATGCAATGAAGTTCTTCCTCCTGTTGAGGTGGACCTTGTTGTGTTTGAGTTCATGGCCACTGCTCCTTGTGCTGTCACTGTCACCAGTGCCCAGAGTCCGGCCCCATCCTCTGGCAGCCCTTGGAGATGTTTAATCGATTGATGGGATCCCCTCCCAGCCTTCTCCAGGCCGACCAGACCCAGCTCCCACAGTCCTGCCTCATCCCAGAGATGCTCCAAACCCCAAATCATTGTCGTGGTCCCACTGGACACCCTCCAGTAGCTCCTTGTCTTTGTTGTACTGAGGAGCCCAGCTCTGGGCACAGAACTCATCCAAGTTTTACAGCCAGCCCCTTCATCCTGGGATTTGGGACTGGGAGCCCTCTCCCTGTCCTGCCCCATCCCTGCAGGCAGCCAGGGCCAGCTGTGTTTGCTGCAGACCCCGAGCAGCCCCTCCAGGCCATGGGCTGTGGCCTGGGGCAGGACCCAGCACGGGATGAGGGGTGCTGGCACTGTCCCCTGTCCCTCCTCCATGGCAAAGCCAAAGGCACTTGGAGCAGGAGTTTTCCCTATCCCCTGTGACCCAGAGCCTGCAGGGGTTCAGAGGTGACACTGCCCCATCCTCCCCACACTGCCCCAGGGGACAGGGACTCCAGCAAAGCCTCCCTGAATTGCCTTGTGGCACTGTCTGCACTCAGATCCCTTCAACCCCAGTGCTCCCCACTCTGGATTTTCAGCAGAACTCACCTTCATCAATGCAAATGGGCTGGACCAAAGCCTTGGCAGGACATTGGGAGCAAGGAAAATCCACAAAAAGGGGCTCAGGCTCAGTTTGCTGCTGCTGAGCTTCAGCAGATCCCCTCACACACTCCTTTTCAGAGATCAGGGGCTGCAGGGCCACACATACCCATGGAATTCCCAGTTTGTGTACCTGCTTCTCCCTCATTTTACAGGTTTTTATGGGTTTTCAGGCACAGCACACCCAAAACCCCAGAACGGGAGGAGTGATAGGAGAAAACCCCGATAGTTCATATTTTCTCTTCAAATCTTTAATGATAAATTATATCCAGGGAGCCCCAACACCCACTATTTGTGAAAACCCAGATTAAAGCTGGCAGATGAAGCTGCTGAGGAGCTTCTGTCCATCCTGACTGTCCAGGACACAGACACAGTGAAGGTCAGTGAATCACCAGCACTGGGGGGTTCTCCTGGATTTGGCCAATTCTCCTGGATTTGGCCAATTCTTCCCTCAGGGAAAGTTCTGAGAAATAAAAGCGCCACACAGGCCGTGGAGACCTCTGAGCTCCCCCTTATGGCTTCTCCTCTGAAATAACTGAATATCCTCCTGCATTTCCTCCCTAGTCCCTTTTCCATATAACAGCGTCATGCAAAATTGTCCCTTTACTATCTTGACAGCAAATTTTAAATTAACCCTTGAGGTTTCTCACAGTAGTCTGACTTTTAAAACATTGGTTTGCCTCATGTCTTCTTTTCAGCTTGGCATTTTTCAGCTGGAAAATGTGATTTCTGCATTATTGTCTCTCCAGCCAAGAAAAAAAAAAGGCAACAAACCCCCACAACAAAGTCCCTATGCCATGAGACCCCTCGGAGAGGGATGCAAGTCCTGGGAAATTTTAGGATGGGGGTGCTGCTCCAGCAAAGCCAGCTGCATTGCAGGTTTTCAGTGACACTGCTAGGAAGAAGGGAAGAGGGTCTGGAGAAGGCTTTTTGGGGTTCAGGCTCCCCTGCCAGAGGCCTGGGATGGATGCAGCACTCCTGGTGGACATTTGGGATCCTCCTGCAGGGCAACAGCACCACCTACTGCTCCCAAAGCTGTGCTGGGTGCTGTGCTGCCTCTTCCTGCTGAGCACGGCTGCACCCATGGGCTGCCCCAGCTGGAGCTGGACACACCTCCAGCGGCTCCACATCCATGGGACAGCCATCTCCTGTCCCAGCAGGAGGGACCGGCTGGTTTGAGCAGCACAAACATTGACACCACAATGCGAGAGAGAAAAGAAATGTGTAAAGCTGTCAGAGAGTGTCCAGAGGAGGGACACGAGGAGGGGGAAGGGTCTGGAGGGGCCACATGAGGTCACTTGGTCTGTTCAGCCTGGAGGGGACTGAGGTCAGAGCTCCCCAGGGGCTGCAGCTCCTCTCGACGGCAGCTCTGAGCTCTGCTCCCAGGGACAGGGAGCTGCTGGAGCTGGGCCAGGGCAGGGTCAGGCTGGAGAGCAGGGAAAGGTTCTTCTGTCCCCAGAGGGTGCTGGCACTGCCCAGGCTCNGCCCAGAGGGTGCTGGCACTGCCCAGGCTCCGCAGGGAATGGACACAGGCCCGAAGACTGCCAGAGCTCCAGGAGTTGTGGGACGTGGAGCACCCTCAGCACTCTCCTACAGATCTGCCCTCACTGGAACTGAGGGCAGATCTTTATTTAGATTCAGGGAATATCCTGAGTGGGAAGNCAGCTTTAGGTACCTTTTATATTGTGGCACCCAAAACTGCCCCAGCACTGGCAGTGAGGCCACTCTGCTGTCCCGAGCAGAGCGGAACAATCCCCTCCCTGCCCAGCCTGGTGCCCCCTGGACACGGTGACCCTTTGGGCTGCCAGGACCCACTGGACTCAAATCCAACAGGCCATGGACCAGGACCTCGCTGCTGCTCTCCAGCCTCTCGTTCCCAAATCTGTGCGTGCAGCGCTGCCCCAGCCCAGGGGTGTTGTGTTTGTCCAGCTCTGCCGCTGCCGGGGGTTCCAGGCGGGCTCAGCCTGTGCCGGTGTCCCCGGGATCCCGCAGCGCTGCCGGCAGCGCCCGGAGCGGTCCCGGTCCCTCTCCTTGTCCCCGCGTGGTGGCAGCAGGGACCGCGCAAGGACAGGGGACGCGGAGGGGACGCGGGGCTGGAGGTGGCGGTGTCGGGCTGCGGAGGGTCCCGGGGGGCTGAGCCTGCCCGGGGAGGGGGCGCAGCCCGGCTGGGGCTGGGGATGCGCCCCTAGCTCTGAGCGGACCGGGAGGGGTTCCCGGTCATCCCGGGAGGGATTCCCCACCCAGCCCGCACATCCCGCCCACGGGCGCTCCGTGGGGACAGGGGGAGGCACAAGGGACATGTCCCAGCCCCGGAGGGGGCCCTGGGGAGCGCCCAGCTTCTGCTGCCGTGCCCAAGCTGCTCCTGGTACAAACGAGTCCACAGCCCGTGAGCCATCCCAGGGCCGGTGACCTGACCCTTCCTGCTGCCTGCGGGTCCTCGGGAACGGACAGAGATGCCAAGACACTGCAGGGAGCACGGGGTACGTTTGGGGGGTGGAATGAGCAGAGCCGTGTGCTGGGGCAGCTGGGGGAGCACAGCGCTGGGGATCCCCAGCAGGGCAGGAGCACTCCGTTCAGCCTGGAGAGGATGCAGAGCCAGCGGTGAAGTGCATCCTGCTGCAGGGGAAATGGAACCTTCCTTTTTCTGTCAACTGCTCCTTCAGGACACAAAACTTCCCCGCATGGACCTCATCCACTCAGCTCTCCCAGTTCTAGAGAATCTTTTCAGCTGTTCCAATAAATCCTCCCTGGACACCCCCAAAACACCTGAATCCTTTAGCTGGTTCCCGGGTCAATGGGCAGTGGAGGTCACCTGGCTTTGCTGGGGTCACTGGGCTGAGAGCTCACCCACAGGTGAGAGCAGGGATGAGGAGCCTGAGCTCATCCCAGCCCTGCCCCTCTGCCCCTGGCCCAGGCTGGGAGCCACCTACCCCAGCTGTCTGTCCCCAAAAGCTCCACAGCCTGACCCATGGCCACCACTGCTGGCCGGAGGTCCACACAGAGCTGAGCTGAAATACCTCAGCCAGGCTCTAGTCTTCCTGTGAGCTCAGCTCCCCACAGCTGGGTGAGGTGGTGTCACCCCACACTGACCCTTTGGTGTCCCCCCACACTGATCCTGTGGTGTCCCCACACACTGAACCCTACAGTGTGCCCTCATACTGACCCTGGGGTGCCTCCCCACACTGACCCCGTGGCGCCCACCCATACTTACCCTCTGGTGTCACCCCACACTGACCCTCTGATGTCCCCCATACTGACCCTCTGGACCCTCCCCTTCCCCTTTCAGCCCCGTGTGCTGCCCCTGTGCCCAGCCTTGACCCTTGTGGGTCATGCAGATGCCCAGCAGAGCTCCCTAGCCTCATCCCCCTCCACCCCACCCCATTCTGGCCAGCTCTGTGGTGCAGCTTAGCCTGGGCTGTTCTCTGCCCCAGCCCACCACGGGTCCCTGAGGGTTGGAGGGGCTGGAACCCGGCCCTGCCCAGCAGCAGTGGTAGTGCTGGATCCCTGCCCTGCACCAGGCGGATCTACTCTGATGGAAGAGGGGGTTAAAATCTGCCTGTGGGTTCCTGAAAGGAAGCAGCATTCCAGAAGCACCTCTCTCTGCCATTCTCCTTCTTGTAATGGACTCAGGATATTAATTAATAGATAATTGCTAATACCTCGAATCCCTCTAATGCCTTGCTGATGAGCTCCAAAGCACTTTGCAGTTGCTGGCTCCGATTCCGTGCTCTGAGTGGGCAGGAATTGCACTTCAGAGATGTTTCAGGAACTTGCTGATGATCCAAGCCTGGATCAGCATCAACCCCTCCAGTGCTGGATTCCTGCTCTAGGCACTGCCCCACCCTGGCACTGCCCTGCCTCCCAAACCACAGCCTTTAATGCTTTTAGCCATCCCTCCCAGGCACAGTGCCCGGGAGCCAGGGCAGGGACACAAGGAGTTAAACAATATCCTGATGGGCTGGTGAGATCATCGGAGCCGGGATGCTCCATTGTTTATGAGACTCCACAGAGCCCGGTGGGCAACACCCAGAGGGCTGTGGGGCTGGGGATGAGCCTGGCCCAGAGCAGGACCCTCCTGCTGCAGCCGTCCCTCTCTGCTCGCCACGTCCCGCTCTGCTCGCCACGTAAGTCCGACGGGTTTCCATGGGTTTGGCTCTGGGGCCGGTGCAAAGGGAGAGGGGTTCAATCTGGCAAGGCTGGGGTCATCCTCTGGCTGAGCACCAGTGAGGGACTTGTGGGTGTTCTCTGCCCAGCGGGTCCCTGAGCGAGCTCTGGGACTGTCCAGGCTCCAGGTGACGCTGGGACTCTGCTCTGAGGGTGCAGGGCCTGCCCAGCCCTGCTCCATCAGCAAAGGGACACTGGCCCCAGCTCAGTTCCCACCCCAGACCTGGTGGGGGCTGCAGGTGAGGTGCAATCCCCTGACAGGCTGCAGGGTCTCAGGGCAGCACCAGCCCGTCTGCAGGGACATCTGCCCACGGAGCCACTGCCAGCCCACCCTGAGCGAGGCTGTGGGGACAGCAACGGGGCCTTAGCACCCATCCTTGGCACCCCGCAAGCTCCCTGTGTCCTCCCAGGGCCCAGCCCAGCAGAGCCCAGCTCTTCTGGGCTGGCACAAAGCTGGAGATGCCCTGAGCTCCAGGGTCTGGTGCCCACAGGAGCCGGTGGCAGGTCCCTTCGTGGCATGCTCAGGGGATGGCGAGTGCCACCAGCCACTACAGCCACCACGGCCAGTGACAGCAGGGACAGCAGAGGCACAGGGTGCTGAGTGTCACCTGCAGCCACCATGGCCAGTGACAATGGGGACAGCAGAGTCACAGGGTGGTGAGTGTCACCTGCAGCCACCATGGCCAGTGACAGCAGGGCAGCAGAGGCACAGGGTGTTGTGTGGGTTTGGGTGCTGTCCCCCACCAGTGCAGGTGCCTGAGGCAGACAGGGCTGTGGAGCTGCTCCTCACAGGGCAGCTGAGGCAGGACAGGGTCCCCACCCCACAGGAAGCAGCCCCCAGCCCCATCTGAGCAGGTTTCTTGGGTGTGCTGGGTCACTGAACGTGCATTCCCCTCACTGGGCACTGATGAGAGCCGCTCTTGGTTAAATTTAGCCAGCATCAACATCCAAGAAAAAGTTCCTGCTGAGTTTGTGCTCATCCATGAGTGCAGCAGCCCCCTCTCCTCCCGTTCCATGGCCACACGGATCCTCCAGAGCAGCAGATCCCTTCTCCTGGCACTCACGGACCCAGCACTGCCAGCTGGAGGGCCTTGGGCTGAGGTTAAACATCAGGGCCCATCAAAGATTCCAGCTGAGACTCCAGAGCAGTGGGAAAGCCATGCCCCAAAAGGCACCTCTCCGTTTTCCTACATCCCGGGCTTTTGTTTTGCTCCCAGCTGGCACCCAGCAGTGAGGACTTGCTGCCCCTTGGGGTGGCAGGCTGGACACATCTCCTGGCTGAAGGACAAATCAGCCCTTTGGGTCTCACCCCAACGCTTTGCAGAGCACCGACACTGCCCTTTGCCAGGAGACCATCATGAGCCATCCCAAGGACACTGAAAGCCCCACTGAGCTGTGGGGCCATGGGAAGGGCCTGGGGAGGTCCCTCTCTGGGACAGGGTCTCGATCTCACCCAGGCAGGTGGGGCACACACCCGTGTGAGGTGCCTGGAGCTGCCACCTGCCCAGTCCCACCAGTCTGGGGCACTGGGGCCCGGCAGAGCAGGGCTCACTCTGTCTCCTGGCAGGGTCTGAGCCTTAGGAATGGCCTGGCCTCAGCCTGGGCTGGGCTTTGGCTTCTCCCCAGCAGGAATCAGGGCAAGGCACATCCATGGAGTGCAGACCTCACTTAGGGTTTTCCTCGAAATTTTCTCTTCCGTGACCCTTGGCCACCAGAGGGAAGTGGGGCTGGGGCTGAACCTGGCCGAGGAGACCAGGAGCTCCTGCTGCTGCCCATCCCACCCCTGCTGGGGTCAGGAGCTTCCTTCAGGCCAGTGGCTAGAGAGTAGAGAAGGCAGCAAAATCTGTCCATAAACTTGGCTTGGATTTCCAGCAATGTTTTGGGGTCGGTTTGCAAAATCCTTGACTTTTCTTTCAGTGAGGTGTGTGGGAAAACACAGAACAGGAGTTGCAGCCCCTCCAACCCCCTGCACACAGCAGATCCTGGGCTGTGCTCCCGTGGGATGGCACCTGCTCCATGCTGGGGCAAGCAGCTCCACTTTGGGGTACTGAGAGGCTCTTCACGAGGAGGAGGCAGCTGGAAAGGGACCACAATCCTTGGGGGAAATGCGGTGTCCTCAGCCATGCAAAGTCCAGAAACTGCAGCGGTGAGGGGCTGTGAGGAGCTCCTGAGGAACCAGGGCTGCCTCCCCAGACTAAAACGAGAAGGCTGAGGTGTGGACTGGGAGGGCAAATCGACGGCTGGGAGGGCATAGGGCTGGGCACAGGGACAAGCCTTCACATGGGGCTGCTGCCCTCAGTTCTGGTCACATCCACAGCTCTCCTGCAGCATCCCAGGCCCTGGGCTGGGGTGTTCTGGGGACTGCTGGGGGCTGGCAGGTGACCAGTGCCATCCACAGGTGAGGAATGCCACCTCCGTGTCAGGAATGCCATCCCCACATCAGGAATGCCATCCCCATGTCAGGAATGCCACCCCATGTCAGGAATGCTATCCCAACATCAGGAATACCATCCATGCGATGGGTAGGGACAGAGCCCTCAGGGGCTGTGCTCAGCCCAGAGCTCCCCCTCAGCTCCACCACATGCTGCTCCCAGATCCAGGATCCCCAAGGATGTGCTGTGCTTTGGCACTGAGGTCCCCAGCAAGGAGGCCCCCAAGATTTCGCAGTTCAGAAAGGAAACATCCCCACACAAAGCCCTGGAAGAGCAAAAGGAGGAGAAATAGGATCCCAGGAGGACCTCCCTCATGGAGGGGGGGAAGGAGAAACCCCAGCAGTGACAGCTGCCCATGGTTTCAGAAGGCAGTAGAGCCACCAGATGTGAGGTCTGGAGGCAATTTCAAGACAACAGAGTCATCTGCTGATTGTCTGCTTCCAACAATGGTTAAAAAAACCGGGAGAAACCCGATAGCACTCAGTGCATCCATCACATCCGAGCACATCTGTGGTGGATTAGGGAAGGAGCAGGGGCAAAGCAGGGACTGGAATTGCATTAGCCCTCCCAAGAGCTGCAGATCCTCCCAGCACTCCCAAACAAGCCCCAGGCACTGGCAGCGAGTGAAATCCTTCATTAGCCAAGAGTGGGCAAAAGTGTGACGGAGCAATGGGCTCTGCCAGGAAGCGCCAGAAAAATGAGCGGGGTCTGGGAATTGTGGTGAGAGGGGTGGTTCTGCCAGGAAATAAAAGGGGGAATAAATCCTCTCTGGTGGAAATGCGAAGCTGAAAGGTGGCTGGTGGCTCTGCAGCAGACTGACATTAATGCTCTGCACAAGGAGGGGAAGGTGCTCTGCAGAGCTGCTGCCCTGGGATGCAGGGGCAGGATGGCAGCACACAGGGGAGCAGGCAATGGGATAATAAAGCCGAAAGGATGGGATAGGACAGCCTGCTTTACGCTGCTGAGCTGTGGGATTATTCTGGAGAATAAGGCAAATTTCCACTACAAAGACAAATTAAAATTGTGCGGTTGCTTGATCATAAAACCTCCCCATGATGGATGTTAGGAAGGGAAAGACAAGAAATGGCAGGATGAAATGTCAGGAAGAGTCTGATTTGCAGGGGAAGAGGGGAACCAGAAGCCAGCAATGCTCTGAGCAGGGCAGCTGGTGGGCAGGAGTTACTCAGGATCTGGGCACCTCCCTGCCAAGCTGCAGCTGCTGTGGTTTTTGGGGGCCCAGGCCGATCCCAGGGTAGGTGGGGCGGAGCAAAGATTTTGGCCTCTGCAGAGCCTCGGTGTCTCCTTAGGACATCTCTGGACATCACTGCCACTATCTGGGGTTTGTCTCTGGAGCCAGTGGCTGCCTGGAGCCACCGGTTCTGGGTCACCTGCACTGTTGGCAGGGCGGTGGCCATCACAGGGACATCTCGTGGTGCCTCGTGCTCCCCAAAGCCAGGAGTCAGCAGGATCCAGTGCAGCTGTCCAGCTGGCAGAGATGGGATTGGAGCTCAAAAAGGGGAGAAACAGAAACCAGAGCTTGCTGCTGAAGCCAAAATTCCCTTGATCATCCCTTATCATCTCTGACCAAGGGCTGGAGAAGACAAATCACATATTTAGGGAAATGGGGCTGGGGAAGGGTCTGGAGCCCCAGGAGAGGCTGAGGGAGCTGGAAAGGGGCTCAGCCTGGAGCAAAGGAGGCTCCGGGGGGCCCTTGTGGCTCTGCCCAACTCCCTGACAGGAGGGGGCAGCCGGGGGGGTCGGGCTCTGCTCCAGGGAACAGGGACAGGAGGAGAGGGAACGGCCTCAGGCTGGGCCAGGGCAGGGCCAGGGGGGACATCAGGAGGAATTTCCCCATGGAAAGGGAGCTCAGGCCTTGGCAGGGGCTGCCCAGGGAGGTTTGGAGTGTCCATCCCTGGAGGTGTCCCAGGAAGGGCTGGAGGTGGCACTGAGTGCTCTGGGCTGGGGATGGGGCACAGGATGGATTCAATGGCCTGGAAAGTCTTTTCCAACCTAAAGAATTCTGGAATTCTATGATTCTATATCAGAAACGTGTCCCTTCCCCTGCCTCTGTTTCTCCTGTTTCAGCAGAGAGCAGTGAGAACTCCACACAGGAGGGTTACAAATCCTGACCGCTACTCTTGGCTTTTGCTTTGTGCTTCTTTGTTCAAGTCTGGCAAACCCGAAACATCCCCAAAGATGTCAATACCAGCAGATCTGCAACAGTGCCTGTGCTGGGGGAATAATGATAAAATCACATCAGTCTCTTCTCAGAGTAGCCACAAAGCTTGGCAGGGACACAGGTGAAGGAGTGAGGGAGGTGCTGGCTGGCACGGAGCCCTCAGCATCCCTGGGTGGGCACGCAGCCCAGCTCTGGGCAGGTTTCCTCCAGCCCCTGGAGCTGTGCCAGCCTTGCAGCCTCAGCGGGGCTGCCCTGACAGGGAACTCGCTGCCACATGGACCAGCAGTACCGGGAAAAGAGCGGGAGCTGCTGGGCTCTGGGGTCACCTCCCTTGCACCTGCAGAGCCACAGGCCAGCCCTGGCACCTCCGGAGAGCCATCCCTGCTGGGCAGAGCAAACACACAGAGTGGGGGTTGAGTAACCTGCTCTGGGTCAGAGCTGGGGTGGAGCTCAGGGAGAGCTGTGCTCAGTGGGCACAGAGCCCCGGTGGTGCTGCCTTATCGGCCAGTTTAGTTATGGCACAGACACGGTTAAGGGGGTAAAAGGGTTTTATTTTGGTATTTAATGGGATCTTAGCTGCATAACTTGGTAGAATGGAAGAAACGCTGGAAAATGTATTTTGAGTGTAGTATGGATATAAGTTTTATAGATTTTATAAATTAGCATATTTATTTCAATTTTTTTAATAAGAAACTTCAATAATATTTTTTATTATTTTAAAGAATTTTTTTAAATGAGGTTAGAGTTTAGTTTACGCAATATGTTTTAGAGAGGAGATTTCAATTAAGGTTGGAGTTTTAGGTTTAAGATAGCACAGCATACACTGACTTTTTATTGAGGATGTTTGGTGTTTTTGTTTAGTAGAATTTTTGAACTAAGTTAGAATATTAGGCTACAAGAACTGCAAGCGTGTAGTTTAAGGGTATAAGGGATTTATACATAAAGGATATAGAAAAGGGGTACCTGCACAGGTGGGGTGAAGTTCCCAGCAGCAGAACAGCCCTTGCAGCAGGAGAATTCCCCAGTGCAGACCCCTGTCCCAGTGTCCTCAGAAGACCCCTGAGGAAGCAGTGGGTAACAAAATGCTCATCCCTTCCCATTTATAAGAAGGGTTTCTCTGTGCTAAAAGAATTTCCTTTCTGGGAAAAGGTGTTTTCTCCATGAGCTGATGAAGAATTAATGTGCAAGAACCCACACTGCTGACCCTGCTGTGGTAAGATCATAAAAGCCCTGCTCTTAAACCCTAAATCTGACCCTAAATCCAACCAGAACCTGAACACTAACCCTAACTAAGCCACACTGCTGACCCTGCTATGGCAGGGCAGAGGGTTTGGCACCCTGCTCTTAACCCTAAATCTAACCCTAAATCCAACCACAACCTGAACACTAATCCTCTGGATTTAGCTCTGCACAGGCCAAAATCTTTGCTCTGTTCCCACCTGCACCGCCTGCCCTGGGATCAGCCTGGCCCCACAAAAACCCCAGCAGCTGCAGCTTGGCAAGGAGGAGCCCTGGGAATCCAGGACTTCAGGAGTCCCACTGTCCATGGGGAAATCCCCAGACACGCTCTGCCCAGCCTGCCTGCAGGGCCCCATTGCCTGTTCCAATATTTCATGGGTGTGATGCTCTTCCTTCCCTGCAGTGACCCCCAAAACCTTTTCCACCTCTGTTTGGGCTGCACTCACTGGGACCAAATGGAAGCACCCTCCATCCTCCATCACTTGCTTTCTCTTTTGTTCCTCCCAGGTGTCCCCCTCCAATCCTATCACCATGGAAATCCCCCCCAAAAGTCCTGATGGGAGCGAGAAGTCCCCGCAGTCCAAGGAGCTGATCACCAGTAACACAACCAGCACCCTGTGCATGAGCTCCCGCAGCGAGTCCGTGTGGACCAGCACCTCCAGGAGCAAGTGGGACATTTACCGCAAGCCCATCATCGTGGTGTCCGTGGGAGCGGCCATCTTCCTCTTCGGGATGATCATCACCAGTCTGCCCTGCTTCCTGCCCAAGCACAAAGACGAGCACAAAGAAATTTATAAAATGTGTGGGCCAGCTTTCCTGTCCCTAGGGCTGATGCTCCTGGTCTGCGGCCTGGTCTGGATCCCCATCATCCGCAAGAAGCAGAAGCAGAGGCAGAAGTCCCAGTTCCTACAGAGCCTCAAGTCCTTCTTTTTCAACCGCTGAGGGCAGCCAGGACCTTCTCCAGAGAGTTCCACTCCCCTCTGCCAACCTGTGCTGATCAGCCACAAAGGCAAACATGTCCTTGTACTCCCTAGAGGATTTAATCCCAGTCAGCCTCTTCCCTACGTGGTTTCAGGTGTGAAAATGAACTTTGTATTTCATCCAAGTCATCCCAGAAAAAAAAAGAGCAGGATTTTTCAAGTGAGCCCAGCAAGGCAGATCCAAGCTCTCTGCATTGCCTTCCTGTCCAAAGAGTGACCCAAGAGCACCAACTGGGTAAAGCAAAACCCCAAAGGAACCTGAAGGATCTTGGGTTGAAGCAAAGTCCCCAAAGGAACCTGGGCTGAAGCAAAACCCTGAAGGAACCTGGGTTGAAGTAGACCCCCAGTGGAGCCCAGCTTCCCCAGGAGCTTCTGCAGGATCCATCAGCAGGATCCAGAGGAGCCACCTGACTGCAAAGTGTGAGCCAAGGCTGGGGTGACCATGGCTGGCTGCAAAGTGTGAGCCAAGGCTGGGGTGACCATGGCTGGCTGCAAACTGCGGGGCAGGAGTGGGAGCAGGGAGGGCAGGGATGGCTCATCCAGAGCCAGAGGAGAGAAGGAGCAGAACTATGTCTATATTCCAGGCCACCAAAATGGGCAATGCACATCAGCAAAGCTCAGGAACACCAGACCTGGTGCCCACGGCCAGGACGTTCCTGTCATCCACAGAATCCCAGAATCATTCTGGTTGGAAAAGCCCTCCCAGCCCATGGAGTCCATCCTGTGCCCATCCCCACCTTGTCCCCAGCCCAGAGCACTCAGTGCCACCTCCAGCCCTTCCTGGGACACCTCCAGGGATGGGCACTCCAAACCTCCCTGGGCAGCCCCTGCCAAGGCCTGACCACCCTTTCTGTTGAGAAAATCTTTGTGATGTCCAAGCTAAACATCCTCTGCCACAACTTGAGGCTGTTCACTCTCCTCCTCTCTCTTCCAGACTCCCCCTAGCTGCTCCCTCCTTTCAGGGAGTGGTTGAGAGCCAGAAGGTTCCCCCGAAGCCTCATTTTCTCCAGGCTGAGCCCCTTTCCCAGCTCCCCCAGCCCCTTCCCAAGGTCCATTCCTTTCTCTGCACAATGTCTCTATTGAACCACAACTGGACTTCAGGCAAGAGAGACTTGTTGTTACCTCCATTACTCTGTTTCTGCTGTTGAAAAATGGGTGCCTGAGACCATCCCCCAGGAAAGCACAGAGCCTTCCTGCACGTATTTTGTTTGCATTTTGTATTTTGAGCAATCCTGAATTACTTCAGAAGATGATTTTGAAATGCAAATTCTCAGGCTGAGGAAATGTCTCAGTCTGGACAACGAGGGCTGGGTTGATGTAAGCAGGGTTGTAATGTCCAGCTCCCAGTTCTGTGCTCAGGTGCTGATGAGAGGCTGATGTTCCAAAGGGCTGATCCCATCTGGATCCCTGGCAGCCCTTCCCAGGCCTGCTGGGACTCCCCAGAACAGCAGGGCCAGCTCCAAGGCCCTGGCACTTGCTGTGGGGTGGGGATGTTGTCAGGGCTGATCAGAAGCAGAGGAGAAACCCAGCAGAGGAGACCCCACTGAGCTGATCTTTGTGATCAGCATCTCTGCAGGGAGCTGAGGCAGCCCTGCTGCTCTTCCAGGTGCTGGGGGGGCTGGGAGGGGGTGCACAGAGGGAATCCAGGATGTGTTTGCTCTTTGTTCTCAGACAGACAGGGGTTGATAACTCCATGCAAGCCCTCAGCTCTCTGTAACCCAGTGTCCCATACCTCTCCACAGCTCCCAAGTGACTCTGGAGGAAAGAACAAGGAATGGGGCATGCAGACAATGCCCTTTTCCCTGTTAATGCCCATGTCCAAGCCAACAGCAGCTTTGAGGCCGCTCAGACCCTGTTGAACCCCCACTGACACAGCCAACACTCCCTTCCCCCTTTTGCCAGATCACTTTGTGCTTTCACTCTCTGCAGCATCCTGGAGCCAAAATTCCTGCAAGCACCCTCATTTGCCAGACAGGCTGGAGGCTCTGCACAGCATCGGGAGACACAGCAGAAGCAGGGGGTCCCGGATCCTGCAGAGGGTTCCAGATTTTGCAGAGGATCCTGGTCTCAGATCCCACAGGTCCCAGATCCCACAGAGGGTCCCAGATCCTGCAGAGGGTCCCAGATCCCACAGAGAATCCCAGATCCTGCTGTTCCAGGCACCTGGCAGGGCAGGCACAAGGGAAATGTGTCCAGGAATGGTCTGAGCTGTGGGAACTGCACTTGGGGCTGAGAGTTGATTCTGTCCCAGGAAACTTCCTCCTGCCTATCTCTGCTTGACCATTTTCCTTTCTGAAACACCAACATTTCTGCCTGAAAATACAGTCCAGGGTTCCTGAGACCTGAAGAGCTTGTGTTTCCACAGCCTGGCTGACATGGAGCTCACCTTGACACTGGTGCCAGGCCACCCCCAGTCTGTGCCCAGGGCTGTCTGGAGATCCCTCCCCTCGTGTGGGCAGACTTCGAGGTGGCACCTCCAGACTGGCAGCTGGCACAGCTGGATCAGGAGTGTTTGAGCACACGAGGCCCTTTGCCCCAGGCTCAGCCTGGCCCTGAACTTTGTCTGCCTGGTGCAGATATCCCTGGCCAGCCAGTGCCAGGTTTGTGATAGGGCTGTACAAGATCTGGCACAGGACCCAGCAAAGCTGTTTGTTCCTCAGCCATTTCTCATGCCATGCCATGCTCTGCTGCTGTCTGCAATCCTGCCCTGGCACGGGGCACCAGCCTCTGCTCACTCAGCTGCCATGGGCATGGGATGCTCACCCAAAACTCCTTCTCGAGGGGCAGCTGTGGCCAGAAGAGAGGATGGACACCAGGATTCATGATGGGAAATCAGGGAGCAATGTGAAGAGCAGCCCCAGGTCATACCTGGCTGCAGATCTGGGCATAGGTCCTAAAGATGCCCAGGCTGGAGGATGCACCTGGAAATGGGTCCTGCTGGGGAAAGCTGTGCTCAGCCAGGGCTGCCTGGCCAAAAGAGGACTGGAACCACCAAATGGAGAGAGGGAGCTCCTGCTGTCTACATCTCATGGCCAGGGAGGAGACAAACAGTGAAATGTTAATGGGATAAGAAGTCACTGAGACCAAGAATGGAATTGGATTCCAGACTGGTCATTTGTAACAAGAATATGAGGTTTTATTAAAGGAAATAATTCCCAAGAGATTTGCACATGGCTGCTCTGGTGTCACATCTCTGCTGTGTGGGCAGGGGGTGCTGACAGAGTTTGGGGGTGGTGTGGCACCCACTGGGTGGAGGTGGCTCAGCACAGGGAGAGGATGAGGAGTGGAACTGGGGTTGGTTTGGGTGCTGGATGAGGGGCTGAGTGAACATCAGGGCTCAGCAGCAGGAGGGTGGCACAGGAAGGTGCCTGGCAAGGGGATGGAGCCTGCCAGGGAACAGAGAACAGCCCAGGCACCAGCAAAGTCTTGTGGGAAGAGCACTTCTCAGATGGATCTCACTTTTTGCTGCCCAGATTCTGTGGTGGGACAGGGAGGCAAAGGGAAAGGAATGTTACATGAGGGGAAAGGCAGATCAACAGCTGGGAGATACCTGAGGGGAAAGGCAGATCAGCAGCATGGACATAATGTGCAGGTAGAAGTCTAGGAGCAAAGTGGGAATTCCCCTTGGTAACACAGGGTACAAATGCCTGATCCCTGCCAGGACTTGGCATTGGAGCTCCCAACACTGGGAACTGCATCCTCTTGAAGTGAGCTGGAGCAACTCAGGGAAAGAGAGATGCAGGATAATCTGAAGGGTCTTCACAGGGGTTTCTTCAGGAGCTGACATATAATATGTGCCCTGCTGTGGCCCAGCAAACCCCAACAGGGCTGCTGAGAAATTAATTTCTGCCTCTGTGTTGTGGCACCAGTGAACCTCTGCCTCCTTGCGATGTGGGAGGCTTCAGGGACAGGGAGTGTCAATGGATTCAAAATTGTTTTATGGACAACAGATTAAAATAAAGAGACAGCAGAAGCAGCAGAGAAGAATGTACCCTCTAAATTCCATAACAACAGTGGTGGGTGCTTCAGAAGTCCAGGAGGAGCAGATTCCAGAAGGAACTGGACACATGTCCTGTCTCCTCTTGCCATTGCTGGGGCAGGGCTGGGCTAGAGGCACCTTTGATCAGCCCTCAGGGAAATTCCCACCTCTGGGCCGTTCCCATGCACCTCCAAATTTGGCTGCTCTCTCCTGTTCTTCTTTACTCCCGCTGAAGCTTAGTTGAATCCTGCTGTGATGCTTTGGAGCAGACCAAAGAAAAACATGTTTAGAGACAAGATCAGGTTTTCCAGCAAACATAATTATGTCTCACTAAAGCTCAGATGTGATCTGCCAGCTCCCCCTGTGCTATAAAAAGAACAGGAAATCCATTACAAAAGTCATTATCTCTGCAGAGCGGCTCAAAGAGGAAACATTCCCCCCTCATCTCAAAGGTCACCCAGCAAACCCGCCCGGCAGGCTCGGCATGGATAACGCCCTGCTCCAGGTGTCGGGGCTGCCTCATTCCTGGGCTTCCACACGGCCAGACCTGCCCAAGGATGCTGCACACCCCGAGACAGACCCCTCTCTGAGCATGTCACATCCTGGTTAAACTCCAATTCCTAAAGGGGCTCCAGGAGAGCTGGAGAGGGACTGGGGACAAGGGATGGAGGGACAGGACACAGGGAATGGATCCCAGTGCCAGAGGGCAGGGATGGATGGGATATTGGGCAGGAATTGTTCCCTGGGAGGGTGGGCAGGCCCTGGCACAGGGTGCCCAGAGCAGCTGTGGCTGTCCCTGGATCCCTGGCAGTGCCCAAGGCCAGGCTGGACATTGGGGCTGGGAGCAGCCTGGGACAGTGGGAGGTGTCCCTGCCGTGGCAGGGGTGGGATGGGACGCTTTTTAAGGCCTCTTTCAACCCAAACGTTCTATGATCCCATGGTCTCAGTCACCCTAAGTGGGGTCAGCCCTGGTGCAATCAGGTTTCTGCAGCCCCTGGGATAAATTATTTCAGCATGGAAGGAAGTGGGTGACCACTGGTGCCTGTGATCACATTCCTCTGAGAGCTTCCATCACTCCTTCCTGGAAACACAGCTTCAGGCTTGTGAGGCACAAAGGCTGATGTCCCAAATTCCCACTGGGATGCTGGAATGCTGGTTCTGTAGCTGAGTCTGGATAACACCTCGGCTGCCAGTCCATCCTGCACCCTGAAATGCTGCCGGGGCTTCCTCCCACCTTGGGGAGCAGATGCGATCCCACCACGATGAGCTGCACTTGCACATCCCTCCCTGAAATTCAGAGCCTTCCCTGCCCTTAGCAGGGATGAGAATAAAACTTGAGGGGACCCTCAGTGCTCAGAGTGAGTTTGAAACCCCTTCCCACTTCCACACTGGATGCTGAGCACATGGAAGCTGTGGAAGGAGCAATTTTCCCACTGCCCAAGGAAAGGAGCTGCTGCCCCAGGAAAGCAGCATCTGCCAGGCTGAGTGCATCCGTGAGTGAAAGAGCAGCAGAGGAGGTGTCCCCAGGGCTCTGCCCCTCAGCTGCTCCTGCTGCTGCTGTGAATCCGATCCAGCTGGATCTGCTGAATTCCTGCTGGCTGGAGCTGCTGCAGAGGCTTTGCAACCACCAGCGAGTGCTGCCCTGCAGCTCTGACCCCAGCACAGCCACTTTCCCACCCCTGACACATGAGAGCATCTCCTGGCTGCCTCTGGGGAGCATTTGCAGACTTGGCTTTCAGCCACCATGGACCCACCAAAACCATGGATTCACCAAAACCATGCACCCACCAAACCATGGATCCACCAAAGTCATGATCCCACCAAAATCATGGACCCACCAAAGCCATGGTCCCACCAAATCTATGGATTCATCAAAACAACGGATCCACAAAAACCATGGACCCACCAAAGCTGTGTGACAGCCAGAGCTTGATGCTGGTCAGCACGGAGCTGAGAGGGGGTGCTGGACTCACTCTGTCCCAGGTCTGGGTGGGCTGGGCTGCCCTACTTGGGGACATGAAGGCTCTTGCCAGGTACGGGAGCCTCTTTGTGTTAAATCCCTATGAGTTGCTGAGGGCAGCAAGCCTGGGGAAAGGTCTGGAACACAAACCCTATGAGGGGCGGCTGAGGGAGCTGGGGGGAGCTCAGCCTGGGGAGGCTCAGGGGGGACCTCATCTCTCCCTACAACCCTGGGACAGCAGGCAGCAGCCAGGGTCGGGCTCTGCTCTTGGAAAACCAGAAACAGGACAGGAGGACACAGCCTTAAATGGCACCAGGGGAGGTTTGGGTTGGACATCAGGAAGAATTTCTTCACAGAAAGGGTGACTGGGCATTGGAATGGGCTGCCCAGGGAGGCGGTGGAGTCACTGTCCCTGGAGGTGTTTCAGAAAAGCCTGGATGTGGCACTCGGTGCCATGGTCTGGGTGACAAGAGGGTGTTGGGTCACAGGCTGGACTCAATGGTCTCAAAGGTCTTTTCCAACCTATTTGGTTATGTGATTCTGTGAAATAGGGAGTGTGTAAAACCCCACATTGTGTTACACAGGGGGTGTGTAAAACCCCATATTGTGTCATGTAGGGGGTGCATAAAGCCCCATGTTGTGTTACACGGGGTGTGTAAAGTCTTGCATTGTGTTACACAGGGGGTGTGTAAAACCCCATATTGTGTCATGTAGGGGGTGCATAAAGCCCCATGTTGTGTTACACGGGGTGTGTAAAGTCTTGCATTGTGTTACACAGGGGGTGTGTAAAACCCCATGCTGTGTCACATAGGGGCTGTGTAAAACTCCATGCTGTGTTACACAGGGGATGTGTAAAGCCTCACATTGTGTCACATAGGGGCTTTGTAAAGCCCCATATTTTGTTCCACAGAGGGTGTGTAAAGCCCCCTATTTTGTTCCACAGGGGGTGTGTAAAGCCCCACATTGTGTCACATAGCAGGTGTGTAAAACCCCATGTACCCAGGATGTTTTGAAGCGCTGCTGTTTGTGTGATGATTTCCAGAGCAGCAGCAGCAGCCAGGGCTCGGCAGGGAAGGTGCCTTGGACACCGGAGCCTTTCCCGATTCAGTGCTATTCCTGCCCAGCCACCATGTTTGGGCTCTTCTCCCAGGTGGATGAAGAGGTACAACCACTCAGGGGGAGGTGCTGGTTGTTGCATTGCTCCCCAGAGAGATCCCCGAGAGTTCAATAAAAATTGCTCTGAGCTGCTTCCATGAGATCCAAGAAGCTCTTCCTACATCCAATTTGGGAGGCTCAGAGAGCAGCTTCACTCCTGCAGCCACGAGTGCTGCAGCTGAGCTGTGACCCCAAAATGGCCCGGCCCTGCAGGTATATGCTGGCCTTGAAGGCAGCTGGAAGGAGTCCTTGTGTCACTGGAGGGAGTTTGGCCAGCCCTGCCAGAGCTGAGCCATCTGCAGCCCCTGCATTTATGGCAGCTGGAGCCATTCCCACCACGGGCACAGACAGTGTGGGGCTGGGGAGCTGTGGAACTGTGGAATTGTGGAGCTGTGGAGCTGCAGAGCTGTGGAGCTGTAGTATTGTGGAGCTGTGGAGTTGTGGAATTGTGGAGATGTGTAGCTGCAGAGCTGTGTAGCTGCAGAGCTGTGGAGCTGTAGTATTGTGGAGCTGTGGAATTGTGGAATTGTGGAGATGTGGAGCTGCAGAGCTGTGCAGCTGTAGAATTGTGGAGCTGTGGAGTTGTGGAGTTGTGGAATTGTGGAGTTGAGGAATTGTGGAATTGTAGAGCTCTGAATCTGTGGAGTTCTAGAGCTGTGGAGCTCCAACATGAGAAACAACATGAATCCCCCAGGCAGGTGGAAAGGGGAATCAGTTTATTGCAAAAATCCAGTGGTTTTAAACCATTGGCTTGTTATGGGTTTACATTCTCGTGGAACACAACAAAGTGTCTGAGCCAACCACTACAAATCATGTTAGGAACACGTGATGGTCAGAACCAACCACCACACACCATGATGTGAGTTCTCACTGGCTCTATCACTTGTTTACCCAGGTTATGTCACTTGTTTTTCACCTCTAGATTAGCTGAATCGTTCCCAAACTCCTTCTCTGGTGAACCAAAGTAACAGGAGAGAGCAAGAGTTTTACAGGAGTAACAAGGTCCTTGTTTTGTAAGGTTTTACTGATCGCTACACTGGAGTTCTGGAATTGTTAGTTGTGGAGCTGTGTAGTTGTGGAGCTGTGGAGTTGTGGAGTTGTGGAATTGTGGAGTTGTGGAGCTGTGGAATTGTGGAGCTGTGGAATTGTGGAGTTGTGGAGCTCTGGAGCTGTGGCATTGTGGAGTTGTGGAGCTGTGGNCACTGGAGTTCTGGAATTGTTAGTTGTGGAGCTGTGTAGTTGTGGAGCTGTGGAGTTGTGGAGTTGTGGAATTGTGGAGTTGTGGAGCTGTGGAATTGTGGAGCTGTTGAATTGTGGAGTTGTGGAGCTCTGGAGCTGTGGCATTGTGGAGTTGTGGAGCTGTGGCATTGTGGAGTTGTGGAGCTGTGGAGCTGTGGTATTGTAGAGCTGTGGAGCTGTGGAGCTCTGGAGCTGTGGCTGAAGGTCCCTGAGCTGCTCAAGCCACACTACGCTGCCCCTCCTCCTTCTCCTCACCGTCAGGCAGATATTCCATGGGAATATCCATGCCATGGGAATTTCTCCAGGTTTTCCTCCAGGACAGCCTTTTTGAAGGCCCTTCCCTGCCCTGTCTCCATGAACTCCATGAGCTTCTGGACCTGAAGAGCAAAGTGGCCCTGCAGGGACGGGAGGCAGGAGCACCAAGCAAAAGCCTTTGCAGATACATCCCCCTTTGTGCCAAACGTCCCAAAAGAGGGGACACCATGAGGAGCTGAGGGCTGGCTTTGAGAGCATGGGATTTTTTGCTGAGCATCATCCAGGGAAGATTTCAGAGCACGTGTCCTGCAAATGAGGAAATTGGATCCTGAACGAAGCTGAACCTCTCTCCAGACCTCTGACAATTATTCCAGACCTGATTCGTGGCTGGCCAAGAGAAAATTCTCAACCAGGCCCAAATAAGAGAGAATTTATTTATTTGTGCATCACTGTTCAGATAAGAGAGAAGCAGGATCTCCTGGAAGAGGCAGAGCCTTGCCATGGGGAAGGAGCAGCACACCCTGGGACAGAGGGTTTGCCCAGGGCTGTGTGTATGTGTTTGGGAGCGGCAGGAGGGATAAGGTTGGGATAAGGCTGCAGGGCAGAAGCAGGGCTGTGCTGCGCAGCCTCCTGTGCCCTCGGCTTGCCCTCTGTGACATGCACAGTGTGGGTGGCAGACAGGAGCAGGGTGACTTTCAGCACCCTGGGCAGCAGAGGACTCAGCAGGTGATGTCCTCCTTCCCCTCCTGCCATCCCCTCGCTCGTGGCAGAGCAGTGGTGGTGCTGCCCGGGTGGCAGATGGGCACTGGCAGCCCCGGTTTGGCAAAGACTTTGAGAAGGACACCCCTGGCACGACCCTTGGTGTGTCCTGGAGCCAAGGCCACTTCTGGCAGGTTCCTGGCCTTGGCCCTGACTTGTGCCCAACAGGCCTGTCCTGAGCTCTGGGACATCCTCTGCATGGCCAAGGATGGGACAGGCAGCTGCCACCCTCAGCCTGCCCACTGCTGGTGCCCTGAGATGGCTTTCCCAGAGCCAAGGGCCCCCCGGATGCCTCACCTCCCAAACCTTCCCAGTTTGTCATGAATGGACCAGACGGGCAGGACTGGGAAGGTGAGGCAGGAAAGATGCACCAGCGGCACATCATGACCTGGCAACAGAGAGCAGCATCCCTGTGTCCCAAAAAGTTACACTGGCTGCTCACAGACCAGCCAGCAGCTCTGGGGAATTTGGACTTATTTGGAGATTCCTCACCGGCTCACTTGAGTGTCATTTTCGGGGTGGGCAGTGGCACAGACTGATGTGTGGCTCTCCAGCAAGACCTGCCCTTTGGAGGTGTTGCCAGGGTGATGTATTTTTGACATTCTGGGGACATTCCCGTGCCTTGGTTTACCTGTAAGGAGAGGGGAATAGTTGGATGTTTCCAGGTTGTCACTGGAATGTCAGAGCCAGTTCCTGCACGCTTCCCTGGGATCCTCCCATGGTGGATGCTGCCCAAAAGAGCAGACACAAGGTGCTCCAGGTCTCAAATCCCAGGACTGTGAGCTGGATCAGGGAAAGATTTGTGCCTTGCGGACAGCCCAGGTGTGATGGAGCTTCACCTGAGCGATCACAGGGGATCCCGGGGCGGGGAATTCTTGCTCTGCAGGATCTGCTCCGGGCAGGCAGGGCAGGGCCGCGAAAGGGTTAAAGCAGTATCGTGCGCTCGCTGCCGATTGTTCTGCAAGGTGTGTTGTGACATTCGCACTTCCTCTTGGCAGGGCAGAGCAGCGGCAGGAGGCAGGCAGGGATGCTGCTGCCGCCCGCCCCGCCCTGAGGGTCGGGGGCCGCGCCATGGGCCTGAGGGGCGGGCTGGGCCGCTGCGCCGCCATCGCCCTGGTGGGCCTGGTCTGCGACGCCCTGGGGCTCCTCATCCTCCTGGTCGGTCTCTGCGCTCCCATCAGCTCCTGGGACTTCTTCGTGTACGCGGGAGCCCTGCTGCTCGCCTTCAGCCTTGTCTTCTGGGTCTTCTGGTACACCTTCAACATCGAGCTGCCTGCCCGGCAGCCGGAGTGCGGCTGACCCCCATGGCCACCATGGGAGCGTGCCCTCGGAGGAGCAGCCAGCAGCATCCAAAGGACCCTTCAGCTGGTAAAGAGCACCCAAAAGAGACCGAAGGAAAGGGCCTGCTGGTCCTCACAGCATCGAGTGGCCAGAGAGACCCTCCGGGGACAGGTACCCACTGTGCAGCATGCGAAGGGATGCGTGGCTGGTGTTGGGGAATGCAGAGATCCTGGCGGGGCAGCCTGAGCTTCCTGCTAGTCACAAGTACTTTCAGGAGCAATATCAGATTTTAAAATGTTCCGGGATGGATTCACGATGGACAGAAAGTTGATTTTGATGAGATGGATGAATTTTGGGTGGGGGTTTTGGTGGGAATTGGAGGTGCCTGTGGTCTGGGGGTATTTTCTCAGTGCTTCTCATCAGACTATGCTGGAAGCTGAGGGTTCTGGAGAGCGGCTGCTACCTCGGGACAGCTTTGTGCGGCAGAGGGACATGAGCCATCCCTGGCATATACCCTGGGCAAACAGAGAAGGTCAGCTAGAATAATCCAGGCTGTGGTTTAGCACGAGAACCTCTGTGTCAGGTATGAGGTAGCAAACCCATCTGTTCCCGGTGTACCCCATCACACCCTGCACGCTGCTGGGAGGGCTTTCCCAACAGAGAATGTTTTTCCAGCAAAGTAATGGGGAACAGTGAAAACCCAAGTGAAAGTTTTGTCACCAAGGTGCTGCTCTGATGTGCTGTAAGAGCCTGGTGACAAACACTGAACACACGGAAACTGGGTCCAAAGTGCCATGTTTGAACATTGGCTCTGAGATTAGACTTTCTTAATCTCAGGCTTGTGTAGAACATGCCTGGATGGTTTGGCAGCTGCCCAAGGGGCAGAAAGATCGGGTCTTGCCTGGTCTCTGCAGCCTTGTCCTGCAGCAGGAGGGACCAGGGAGCATCAGCAGTGCCTGGAGGGGCTGCTGCTGGCCTGGGACCCTCAGGGGGCTCAGTTTGGGCTCAGTGTGTGAGCAGCAGCACCAAGGCTTAGGGGAGTTGGAGATGTCTGTGTTGGAGAGCACCACTGCAGGGATGGTGTCCTCATGTCCTCCTCCCTGCCAGCATCCTGGGGTGTCCCTGCTGTGCTGGTCAGGGTAGGGGAGCCAATCAGCCAGAGGGAAATGAGGGGCAGCCCCACAGAGCTCGGAGCTGCTTGTGGCTAAGGACGGTGACAGCAGGAGGATGCCCCAGCCAGGAGCCAGCCTCCACCCACACCAAGGGCCAGCCAAGGAGTGATGGGGTTTAATGGAGAAAGGGACAAGAGCAGCCAGAGATGGGGGGATGTCCCCACTGACACATGGGTCAGTGTCACAGCAGAGATGGGGAGGTATCCCCTGTCACAGCAGAGATGGGGGGATGTCCCCACAGACACAGGGGTGAGTGTCACAGCACAGCCTACACTCACCTGTGCACACTGGTGGCATCTCAGCCAGGCCAGTGCCCCAGCAGGGACATTGCCGGTGAAATGTCCCCATCTGTGACTCACGAAAGGGACATTGTCTTGCACAGTTCTCCCACAATCAGTGAGATTCTTTTTTATTATTAACTGATTTTTCCTTGATTTCCTCTCTTGTTGGTCGTGGCCAGGAGAGACAGAGCCAAGTTTTTCCCAGCTGTTCCATGTGAGTCACAGTGTTTTACAGCCCTGCACTCACCAAGATGCCCAGGCCAATTCAGCTTTACCCTCACCAGGTCTCCGGGTATTTTTCCACCCTGTGCCCTTGGGACCAGGTCTTTCAGGAATTTCCTTGATGCACCTCAGGATAAGAATCTGGAGCAAGCATCCGTTGGATACTGCAGCTGTAGAGAAGGAAGGGCAGCAGCAGCCCACGCCCTCCTTTATTTGTTCGGGGATTTTTAATTGCCAGTGCCAAGCCTGTCAATCCAGCCAGTAAAACTTGGCCGAGGGCTTTGTCACCATTCAAGGTCTGTCCCTTGCTGGGTGCGTGCCTGGGTGTGGTGCTCAGGGACAACATCCAGGGAGCCAGGGATGTCGCCCAGGGAACGCAGCGGGAACCCGGGCCGCTGGGGCCGACACTCCTGAACAGAGCTTTTTGGAGCAAAGTCACTGCCAGCACCTGTGACCAGCTGATCCCGTGTACCTGACCAGCACAGCCAGAGGAAAATTTTGGGATGGTGAGAGGTGGAGGGTGATTCCCACATGGGAAAGTGCTGTCAGCCCTGTGCCTGGACCTCCTGAGATGTGCTCAGAAGTCTGCATCCAGTTCCATGGACATGGAGGAGCAGAGGCTCCCAGTGCACCGCCACAGCCTGGGGAGCCAGAGTCCAGGATCCTGCACTCCCTGGGGATGTTTCTGCTCTCACTTTTCCCCTCTCTGATCCCCCCGTGGTCTGTAGCAGTCACCCAGCTCACCTGGGCCCTTCCCCAGCAGGATGCATGTACAGTGCATGAACCAGACCCACACATCTCTGTGTGCAAGGTGCCTTCAGCATCCTCCAGCCCTTCCAGGCTGGCATGAAGGGTCACAGGCACAGGCAGGGCACGGTGACTTCAGCGTCCCTCGTGCACAGGCAGGAGCAGCCAGCCAGGCCCAGCAAGAGAAGCAAAACCTCGCAGCTGTGTGTGTTCGTGGCAGGGACCGTGGGATGTCTTCTGGCCCTGTCCCACCCATGACCTGGCACAGCCCAGCACCCCCAGAGCACCGGCTCTGACCATCTCCAGTACCCTTTCCATCCCAGGGACACAGGTCCTTCCCTCTTCTGTCCCCACATTCCTCTGGCTGGCACAGACTCTGCTCCTGGCAGTCCCAGTGGTGGGGTAGGTGTGGGTGAAGTACCTGTGGGTCCCAGTCCCTCAGTGCTGTGCAGCACTGGGAGTACCGGCCCAGGCCCAGGGAGGTATTGACTCAAGGGCTTATCTTTCCCTCTGGGTTTTTGTGGTTTTGTGCTTGATCTGTTTGCTCCAGGCTGGGGGTTGTTTCAGACCTGTGGGCCTGGCACAGCCCTGTGGCCATGGCACATAGCCCACATCGGCACTGGGAGCCAGCAGCCCCCCTGTGCCCCCTGACCAGTCTGTGCTGTCCCAGTCACCCCACTCATGTGAGCACCAGAACCCAGCAGCCTCCAGTGCCTCCTGAACCCCAAAATGCTGTGGCGCGAGCCCAGAAGTCCCCTCTGGTGACTCGGACCTGCTCTCAGCAGTCTGGACCCTTCCCACTCTTCCCCTGTATGGAATCACTGTTCTGGATCCCTCACTCAGCCCCAGGACAGGCACGAGGTGGGGAACATCAGCCCCAGCAGTGCCAGGAGTCTGCTCATGAGTCTGGATCTTCCAGGGAGGGAAAAATCCTCCTTTTGTGCCCAAAAGTTACCCAAATGTTAGTCATCCCTTGAGCTGGGCTGATCCTGACCATCCCTGGACATCCGTTTTGCACCCAGGAGTCTGCTGGTGCTCCTGTCTGGGATCTTTCTGGTGGGAAATAGTCCCCTGAGTCCCAGAGTTTTGATTCCACCTTTCTTTGTTGAAAAGAACTTGAATTGCTCAGCCATTATCAGGGTCTGTTTAAGCATTCACGTCTCTTTCCGCTGTCTGTTCACAGGGCAGGAGGGAAGGATGAGTGTGGACAGCAGGAATGGGCAGAGGAAGAGGAGCAGCCCCACACAAGGACTCTGCTGTGCTGCTCCTGCACAGCCAGCACTGAGAGCAGTGCAGGAGCTGTGTCACCCTGCCATGCTGGGGACACTGGCACAGCTACTCAGGACACCCCCTGAAGCACGGACACCCCTCCTGCATCCTCAGTCCCATGCCTCTGCACTCAACCTCCGCCCGCTGCTGGCTCAGAGGGCCCAGCACCAATGCCATCCTGGCAGCAGAGCCTCTTCCCACTGTCCTGACCGTGGGCCACAGACCCACAGGGTCCGGCTGACCCAGCCTGGACCAGCCCTGCCAGCCTCGCTGAAGGGGTATGATGGTCCAGCAGTGCCCACACCTGGGCAGACAGCCCGAGGTGCAGCCCAGTGCCCAGGCTGAAACCTGCTCTGGGCATTGGTGGGAGAGACAGACAGCAAAATCAGCCAGGACAGAGGATTCCCTGAGCAAAATCCAGCTGCTGGAGGTCTCAGGTCTGTCCTACCTAATCCCACCGAAGTCCTGAGCGCTCTCGACGTGGCACTCAAGAAATACTCAGAAGACCTCAGTTCAAAGAGCTGCTGGAGCTGAGGAGAGTTGCAAAGTCCAGGAAAGGATTCTGTGCTCCAGCTGCCAAACCAGTGGTGCCAAACCTGGGGAAAAGCTTCCTGGCTCACTCCAAATCCATGGGGAGAGAAGAGGCCTCCTGGTCTCAATGGCTGCATTCTCCTGTGCTCCTGATGCAGAGTTCAGCTGGCCATGAAGACTCTTGTGTAGGATGGAAGCATTTGAAACTCCTCTAAAATATTTAATACCTCTCAAACATAAAACACCTCTCAGATATATAACAACCTATCAAATAGGTTGTTCAGCACTTTCCTTTACAGACACCTCTCTCAGTTGTTTCAAACTTTGCTAGAATTTATTTCTTTGTGATTTCCCCTCCTGGAGAATCTGCCTGTGAGGTGAAATTTGGTTCTTCTCTGCAGCCCAGCTGGCAGGACTGTGCTGGCACTCAGGGATTCAGACATTCACCTTCTCCACTGCCCAGACCACAGCTTGGGACAGGCAAGACTTTCTGGGTGACTTTCTTGAGTCCTTGCTGTCCCCGATTTTAGCACTTTGTCCCCACAGCATGGGCAGTGGGGTTTGTTTGGGGGGAGTTGTTCAGTGTGGGAAATGCTGTTTGGGGGGGAACCAGCAGTTCTCCTCCGTCTCCTCCTGGGGCATGAGGCTGGTGGCAGGGCTGGCATCTCAGCAAATGGGGGTCCCTTGCAGCTCTGCCACCATCCTGTCTCCCAGCCTGGGGAGGAAAGCTCCCTGCTTACCTCTGAGCTGTGCTGGGCAGGGCCCACAGCCTTAAAGCACTGAAATGAGTCAGGTTTGAAACCAAGGCACATTTGTGCTCCAATCCTGTCCTGGATAGGACAGAAACCTCCTCCGAAGTCCCTAGAACATCCTTCAGAGAGCTGTCACCCTAAGGGTGCCACCAAGCACATGGAACAGGTGCAAGGGGATGCAGAGCAGAGCCTGTGCCAGGGGGCTTGTTCTGTTCTGGGGGAACCTCTTTGGTGTCACCTCTCTGGGACTGTTTGATACTGTCACTGCCTTCCTTCCCAAATCTGTTTGTGCCCTGCCAGGAGTGGTGGGTGAACAGGGACCTCTGGGTGCAGTAACTCCCTGGGGGAGCAGCACTTACACGAGGGGGGATGAGAGCTGGAAATTGGGGTGGCTCTTGTGAGATCAAGCAGAGTCAGACCATCAGTGGCAAATGTCAGCATCATTCACCCTGCTCTGGCAACACGGAGAGACCCCTCCAGGGCAAGGAAGCTTTTAAAAAACATTGTTAAAAATACAGGCACTGCTGGCTCTGCTGTTTTTGCAATCAATGAGGCAGCAAACATTTATTAATTCTGTTCCCTGCAATATAATACCATGTCAAGAGGATCTCTGAGATTTTTGCAGCTTCCTAAGGCACTGAAAGCTGTGTCAGGAGATCGAGAGCCTTATCTCTGAGATAAGGGGCTGTGCTATCTGCAGTGAGTGCCCTCTGCCCCGGGGCAGCCTGGCAGTCACAGCCACACATCCGTGCGCAGCTGATCGGGGGAAGGACACAGCCCGCAGCCAGGAATTTTATCGAATCGAGTGTCAGGGCAAATGCTGGGCTGCCCCTGCTGCCTCCAGGGCCATCTGTGGCCGCAGCCCCGGGCACAGCCAGCATTGCTCGGGCGTTGGAGGGACCAGCACCCTGTGACCTGACCGGGGAGCACCAACTCCTCCTGGAGCTGCCCAGCCCCTCGTAGCCGGGCGCTGGGGTGGGGGACAAGCAGGATTTGCACATCCTGGAGGAACAGGTTCTCCCAGCCTGCAGAGCCCCTCCTGCAGCCGGCCCTGTCTCTCCTGCACAGCTGCACCCACCCTAGAGCGGGAGATGCCTGGTCCCCGCCACAGCCCCGGCTCCGGCTGGTTCCAGCACAGCCCAGCCGGAGGGACTGAGCTCTGGGCCGGGATTAAAGCCTCCCCAGCCATGGAGGCGCTGCGGGGTGAGGGGTGGGATGGGATGGGATCAGATCCATGGGATGGGATCCATGGGATGGGATCCATGGGTTCCAAGGGATGGGATCCATGGGATCCATGGGATGGGATGGGATGGAGCTCTTCAGCCCTCAGCACTGTGGCCAGCTCATTTCTGTCCCACTCAGGTGCCACCACGGTTCCGCTCCTGCCCCTCGGGAGTGGCTGGGCAGTCCCGGGGGTTTGGCCACCAGCCCCACGAACGGGCTGGGCTCCGTCAATGCTCTCGGAGCCTGGCGGGGCTCACGAGGATGACCCCGGTGCCGGCAGCCAGGGGTCAATTGCTGCTGCTTTGGGACGGTCCGGGCTCAGCAGCACGGGGTGGGGCATGGGCCGGTGCCACCATGGGTATGTGCCACCACGGGCCGGTGTCACGGTGTGTCAGTGTCACCACGAGCCGATGCCAATAGGGGCCACTGCCATCATGGGCTGGTTGCCACCACAGGCCAGCGTCACCATGGGCTGGTGCCACCAGAGCTGGTGTCACCAGGGGCTGGTGCCACCACAGCCAGCAGAGCCTGCCCAGGGCTCACACACTGCGGTGCTGGGTGTGGAGCTGGAGGGCAGCTCCTGGGGACACACAGCATCCCTGGGCACCCCTGGGGATCCCTTGAACATCCCTGGGCATCCCTGGTTATCGCTTGAATATCCCCGGGCATCTTTGTGCATCCCTGTACATCTCTTGCACATCTTTGTGCATCTCTGTGCACCCCTGGGCATCCTGTGCATCCTGGACTGGCTGCTGCTCCAGAGCCAGGCTGGGAGGAAGCCAGCACCACCACCCCAGTGACAGCCGGGTGACCCTGCTGTCCATCTTAGCTACTGCTTCCCCTGAGTGGCCACCAATAAATTTGTGCCTGTGGTTACCGATGCTCAGCACAACCTATCCGCAGGGAATGAAAATCTTGGGACTGAATCCTTCCATTGGATAAGGCTCAGGGCTGGCTAGGGGTGACAACTTGCTCCTGCAGTCACAGTTGTCCCCAAGGAGCTGCTGCCACAAGGATCCCTGAAGATCCTGGATTTCACAGGAGCCACCTGCAATCCTGGATTGTGCCAGGGGCTGCCAGCTCCAGCCCTGACACATTCTAGTAGGGTTTTATAGGAATCTCCACACCTCAGAGTTAAATAAAATGACCCGAGCTTTCCTATTCTGCAGGAATGTTTCTCAGCTTCTCACTAAACCCCTGAATCCCTCCCTCAGGCATCCCATGGGGGATTCCAAACCCTACTTGACTTCAGCCTGGCTGCAGGAGGGGTTTGTCAGGTTCCTGTGCCAGGATCTGACCATGCCCAGGGCACTGATGCCCTGCAGTACTCGGGGATTTCTCAGGCACAGATCAGCCCCAGGGGAGCCTTAGCCATCAGGCAGCAGATAAATCACTCTGGAGACAAGGAAAATGGTTTTTCCAGCTCAGTTTGCTGTCCAAAATGGGCCATCATTTAAGGCAAAACCATCTCAAAAGAAGCTCTTCCCAGAAAATGCATTTGCTGGTCTTTGCCAGCTGTTACTGGAAGGAGAGTGCAGATCTCTGGTGATATTCCAGGGATTTTTCATAGTAAATCACTGAGTTTTGGACAAAAAGGATCTGTAAGGGTGACACAAGGAACTGTAAACCTACCCAGGCAGCTGAGCAGGATGTGACCCTGGGTGCTGATGTGACCCATAGTGCTGGTGTGACCCAAAGTGCTGATTCAAGGGAATGCCCCCATCCTTCTCCTCTGCCCCTCAGTTTTTCCACTCTGCCAACAGCCACAGGGACAGGAACCAACTCGTCACCAAGGGACAGCTCCAGCCCCATCCCTGTGATCCCTCAGCTGAGGGCTCAGGAATCTCATCCCAGTGACATCCCCCTGCCATGGGCACTGATGTCACAGTGGGGACAGTGGCTGAGTGACAGTGCAAAACCTCTAGGCTCATTGTTCGCTTAGAAAACCCTCCTGTTCTGCAATGTCCCAGGAGCAGAGCCCACTCAGGGCTATGGAATGGACAATGGAACAGGGTGGACAATGGAAAAAGGTCCCTGCCATGTGCTGGAGATGGAGCCAGCAGGAGCTTGGCTGGAGAGCCCCAGGTGCAGGGACAGCCAGGTCAGGATCACCTCCTGTCCATGTCCCACGCTGGCCCAGCCAGGCCAGCTCCACTCCAGCCTCCAGCTGCCCGTAGCTCTCCAGGCTGGGTGCAGGGCAGGGAGCTTGGAGGAGCCTTCTCCTCAATTATTCATGGAGAGATCTGGCTGATGGAACTGGGGCTCTCAGAGGCTGCTCCTAATGGATCCTGCAGCCGTGTCTGCCCAGTGAGCACTCCTGGGCCAGCACAATTCCCACTCCTCACATCTCCGTGCCATCAAAATGCCACCTTCTGCTGCTAATGCGGCATTCTGCAGCCCTTGCTGGGTCAGACCCCTGCTGCCACGCTGCTGGGAGCAGAGCTGTGAGGGTGGAGGGCAGGGTGTGCTCCCCAGCCAGGGACAGGACCCACACTGGCATCTGCCAGGACCCTGAGGAGGGGCCACAGCCCAGCTGAGACCACCCAGGGGCACCAAAAGGCACAGCTGGGGCATGGTGTGGCCTGCAGAGAGCCCAGCTTTGGGCAGAGGAAGGGCAGGGGGTGACAGTGCACACCTGGGGACGTTTCAGCAGGTGCTGGAGCCCCAGCCCAGAGAGCAGGAGGTACTCTGTGCCTCAGGACAACTCCTCTACAGAGGAGGATCCATGGCTGATGGTGAGGCAGAGCTGGAGGATGACTCAGGACTGGCAGAGTTCTGCAGGAGAAATGTGAAATTTGCCTCAGGGAGCCCTGGCAGCCCCTCAGCTGGTTGAGCTCTGTCCCTCTGAAACACTGGCCACTATTCCCTGGGGACATTCCAGAACTGAACCCCTCAAACTGGAAATATGACCCGGTGTTTGCAAAGCTCGAGGGGCCACATCACTGAGGAGGGGCTCATGAGGGTCACACTGTCATGGCAAGGCTTGGGCTCCCTTGGATAATCCTGTTGATCGTCCCCACACCCATTTTGTCTGCTGCCCATCCCTCATGGGGAGCTTGGATACCCACCCATCCATTCATGGATCCATCACAGCCCCTCATCCTCCCACGAGCACCTCCCCCTGACATCCACACTGTGCTGGCATCCCTCCATCCATCCGTCCATCCATCCATCCATCCATCCATCCATCCATCCATCCATCCATCCATCCATCATCCATCCATCCATCCATCCA
>VZRP01016557.1:28919-72534 GCA_013397995.1 Malurus elegans
GGAAAAATCAGCTTTTCCCAAGGGAAATGGGCCAGAATCAGCTTTTCCCAAGGGAAAACGAGGGAAAATCAGCTTTTCCCAAGGGAAACCGGGCAGAATCAGCTTTTCCAAAGGGAAACGGGGCAGAATCAGCTTTCCCAAAGCAAATGGAGAACAATCAGCTTTTTCCAAGGCAAACCAGCAAGAATCAGTTTTTCCCAAGGCAAACAGAAAAATCAGCTTTGTCCAAGGCAAACCAGCAAGAATCAGTTTTTCCCAAGGCAAACAGAAAAATCAGCTTTGTCCAAGGCAAACCAGCAAGAATCAGTTTTTCCCAAGGCAAACAGAAAAATCAGCTTTTCCCAGGAAAAATGGGGAAAAAATCAGCTTTTCCGAAGGGAAATGGGACAGAATCAGCTTTTCCCATGAAAAACGAGGCAGAATCAGCTTTCCCAAAGCAAATGGAGAAAAATCAGCTTTTTCCAAGGCAAACCAGGAAGAATCAGTTTTTCCCAAGGCAAACAGAAAAATCAGCTTTTCCCCAGCAAACAGGAGAAGTTGGAAGGGCAAAACACTCTGAAAAGAAAGGTTAATCTGAGTCTGCAACCTTTAACACACACAGAGAACTTCCAGCTGCTCACCCAACTTGATATCCTTGGATTTTTTTCCTCTGGGAAACCTTCAGTGCCACGTGCCAGCCTTTCCAAATATTTGGGTTACCTGTACCACTCATGTTTTACTTCTCTGTCCCTGAGCATCAACCTCCAGACTCTGTTGCCTCAGAGCCTGCAGCCCCACCAAGAACCTCCTTCATGGATTATTCCTGGGATTTTATCACAGCTTTTAATGCATTATTCCCAGGATTTTACCACAGGTTTTTTAATGGATTATTCCCAGGATTCAAATCAGCTGCTTCAAAAACCTTGGGAACATTTCCCTGCTGCTGTCACCTCCTCCAAAACCCCCACCAGGGCCGTTCTCTGATTCCTGGGCAATGAGGGATTTGCTGGGAGGGCACAAAGTGGCACCTCCAGAGCTATGCTGGGTTTTGACACCGGGAAAATCCAGCTTTCCTTCCCAGCAGGAGAAATCAAACACCTCACGGAAGCTTTATGGACACTCTCATGAACTCCCAACAATAATTTCAGCTGATTAAAGAGCAGGATTTGATTTCTTAATCTTCTGTGAGTAACCAACTCATAGATTAAAACAAAATCTGAAATGATCTCGAAAAAAACGTGGGATGATTTGGCCTCCCAGTGCATTCTGTAAGGAACAGTGGAATATTTGGGAATATTTTGGAAGAACTCCCTCAATGTCACTGCTTTTTGGGGATGGGAAAAATTCAGGTCTATTCCAAGCCTTCCCCAATTAACTCCAGACTGTTAATTCAGGGGGAGATCAAATGGAGCTGTGCCTGTCTTGGCCTCAGGCCTAATCGTGGTTTTAAAAAGGGTGTTGGTTTAACTGAAGCGCCAAGTTTACCTTCCTCATGGTTCCAGAAGGACTTTGGAAAATCAGTGTGGGGAAAATGTGTCTGAACAGTTCCCTGGGCTCTGCAAGAGGCTGGGGAAGGCTGGAAAACCAACAGATGCTCTGCTCTGGAAGATCAAAGTATGGAATTGGAACGAACAGGGATACTTTCCCAGGCTCAGAGAATTCCAAAATGGTTTTGGGGTGGAAAGGATCTTCAAATCCACCTCATCCCACTCCTGCCATGGGCAGGGACATTTTCCACTGTCCCAGGCTGCTCCAAGCCCTGTCCAACCTGGCCTTGGGCACTGCCAGGGATGAAGTGACCACAGCTTTGTGTTTAAATCTGATTTTCCTCAGCATCCCAGAGGCCTGAGATCCCCTTTGGGAGCCCCTGCAGCTCCTCCTGAGTGCTGAAGGTGCTGCCAACAGGGAAAACCCACGGGAATGGCATGGCCTGAGTAAAATTCCCAGTGTCTCCATGGGGTGTGAACTGGGAAAGGAATAAAACAGATAAAAAGCTCATTTTCTGTATGCTGGACAAATAAAAGCTTGTAGAAATCCAGTTGTGTTTTCTGATTCAAATCCAATTGTGTTTTCTTTCCCAGTTCATCCCTAAATCCTGTTTTCTCTCCTTCCCTGATCAGCTCCCAGCCCCACCAAACTGCTCTGTGCTCCTCATTTCTCTTTCTCCCTCTTTTTTTATGGGAGTTTTTGTCACCCCTAAATCCAGCAGTTTTCCCATACTGACCCCTAGGAAACGTGGCACATAATAATAATAGCAATAATAATACTAATAATAGTAAAATAGTAATAACAATAATTATTATATTATATTATATTATATTATATTATATTATATTATATTATATTATATTATATTATATTATATTATATTATATTAGCTTCTAACTGCCTCTTTAGTTTCCTTTTGAATGTTTTTCCCCAGAAAAAATCAGAAATTGGGGTAAAATACACATTAAGTTGTGTTTTAAATATTATCTATATAATAAAATGTAACATTTGTGCAGTGTCTCTCATCGAGGGTCTCCAGCTGAGGAAAGTGGATAAACACTGCAATTCCCTTTTCCTTGGGATAATGAAGAAAAAGACTTTGGGAGAAGTGATCAATGAGTGACCAAACTCAACTCAAATCATGGAATAATCAAATCACAAAATCATTTGGATTGGAAAAGCCGTCTAAGACCAGAGAGATCTTAAATCAAAATGATTAAAAATTTAAAATTATTATTCTGGCCTTAAAGTGTGAAAGGATTTCAGATATGTGGAGATTTCAGTGCCACTTCTGGAAGTGTGATTTCAGTGGAAGTATTCACACTCAATAACTTCCCACCAGAGAGAAAAGGGAACGGGGTTAGAAGGGGAAAAAACAGAATTAGCTTCTTAATATCTGACATTTTCTGCATTAACAGCTCTGGGAGTGAAAAGCTTTGGCCCCTGAGTGACTTAGGCTCTGCTCAGAGTTAACAGAGCAAGAAATCTTCTCATAAATTCAGCGCTGGTGCCTCTTCTGGGTGGAAAAATCCTGAACATAAACATTAAACACCACACTGATCCCAATTTTTTCCCTTGCAGGTGTGTTCTTCCTCCCATGATTCTCATCAGAGCTGAGATTATATTTTAAGGAGTGACCAGGCACTCCCAAGTTTTCAGCCTCATTGAGATTTTCTAGTGGGAAGGGACAGGATTGGATGGGAAAAATTGAAAAAGAGAAACTATTTATGCCTGCAAAATCCCCACGAAGGATTTGCTGCATCACACAGCACGTGGGGATGAAAATCTGCATCAAGATTCTGAGCTGGTAGTAAGTGTGGAGTAAATATTCCAGCTGGTAGTAGGGGTGGCTGGGAGCAGTAAAAATCCCCCACAGTTCAGAGAAACGTAGGATTTTGGGAACAAGTTTCCATTTAAAGTCGGCCTAAATCATTTTAAGTGAGATTTTAAAGCTTTAATTGCATCCTAGCAGGGAGTTGGAGATGCTGATTACACAAACACTTCCTGCATCTGTCTCTGCTGAAAGGAAACAAAAAAAAAAAGGTAAAGACTGGAGGAGCTTGGAGGAGTTGGAGGCATCACAAATCCAGAGGAGATTCATGGCTGAGGAACCCACGGGGAGGAAAAGGGATCCAGAATTAGGAGAGTTTTAAATGAATAAAAATCCCAATGGGCAAATTCCCAAATGGAATATTTAGGGAATTATTGGGACAGAGCATCTGGAAATCAGAATTACCTAGTCACCAGGGCTGCGGGGCAGTAAGACAGAAAAGCAAAATATTAAATCAGTCTTGCTCTAGAAGTGGTCACTGAGTAGGGCCATTCCTTCAATTTTAAAAAATTCCTTCAATTAAAAACATTCCTTCAATTTTAAAAGATTCCTTAAATTAAAAAAAATCCTCAGTTTGGAGTCTGTGCTGCTGCTGCACTGCCTAATCCCAGCGTGCAGTACTCCCTGTGAGTGTCTTGGAAGAAATAAAATAAAAAAAGAATCCCCTAAAATAAACATCTCATTGCCCAGTGTGTGAGAACCATTTCCTCCTTTAACCCAATGACAAATCAGGAATATTTTATCAGAGCTCTCTAAGAACTGAAACCCTTCCAAACTTCAGCCCATTTCATTTAATCCCAATTATTTGGCACGGCTCAAGTTTCAACTGCAAGTCCAGAGCTAAAACGTTCCTTAGAAGACCAAAATTCCCGTGTGGAGTTTGATGTCACTACAAGGAGGCTTCCAAGACAAAAACGTTGAGTTTAATGAGGAAAGGCTGCTTTAAAAAATCCCATATTTTCAGGAAACCACCCCAAAGTTGAGGAAAATCGCATCATTCCCTCCGGGAGCGGGTGGGAGGAGGGAGGGGATGGAATCAGACGTGGCTCGGATGCAGCACATCCCCTCCTGTGTGCTCAGCATTCGGGAAGCCACCGAGGCTCTTCCCAACCAGAAAATCGCTGCTCAAACGAGCTGTGACCAGGCAGAACCTCTCCCACTCCCTCAAGAGTGGGAGATTTGCGGATTTTCCTCACCGGGCTGGGATGCAGAAGCCAAAAGCTCCTTTTGGAAGTGTTTTAACAGCTTTTTTTACCCGGCCGTGGAGCCGGGATTGGTGGAATTTGGGCTGTGAATTTGGGGTTGTTGGGTTGGGTCTGTGTGAAGGAAACGCCCTTGCAGTGACATCGGCATTGTTTCTCTGCAGTGCTCAGAGAGTTGGCGCATTTATCACCAACATTACCCCAAATCCTGGAGTTTTTCCCGTTCAGACGGGCTCTGAGTGTGTCCTGGCACGGATTGACACCCGGTGTCCCCACCCTGTGTCCCCTGTCCCCACCCCGCGCCCCGGGCTCGTACCAGGCTGCGGGATCGTACTCTGCCCACACCCGCACGAACTCGTCCAGGTGGTGGGGCCCGAGGATGGAGGAGTCCCGGGTCAGGTACTCGAAATTGTCCATGATCACTGCCACGAACAGGTTCAGCATCTGCGGGGAGGGCAATGGGAACGGGAGAGAGAACGGGAGGGAGAAGGGAGAAGGGAGAAAGAGGAGAGGAAGGGAAGGGAGAAGGGAAAGAAGGGGAAGAAAAAGGGGAAAGGGAGAAGGGAAAAAGGAGAAGAGAGAAAGGAGAAAGGAATGTAGAAAGGAAGGGAGAAGGGAAAGGAGAAGGGGGAAGGAGAAGAAGGAAGGGAGAAGGGAGAAAAAAGAAGGGAGAAAAGAGAAGGGAGAAGGGGAGGGGAAAGGAGGGGAAAGGAGAAGGGAAAGAAGGGGGAAAGGGAAAGGGAGAAGGGAGAAAGAAAGGAGAAAGGAGGAAGGAGAAAGGAGAAGGGAAGGAGAAGGGAAGGAGAAAGGAAGGAGAAAGGAAGGAGAAAGGAAGGAGAAAGGAAGGAGAAAGGAAGGAGAAAGGAAGGAGAAAGGAAGGAGAAAGGAAGGAGAAAGGAAGGGGAAAGGAAGGAGAAAGGAAGGAGAAAGGAAGGAGAAAGGAAGGAGAAAGGAAGGAGAAAGGAAGGAGAAAGGAAGGAGAAAGGAAGGGGAGGGAAATAAGAAGGGAAGGAAAGAATATGAAAACTTGGAAGGGGAGCATGCATGATTCCCTTATCTGGATGTTTCTACAAGGAGCTGCCTCACCCCAGAGAAGAAACTTTCCAAATGGAACCCTGGGAATGCCAGTGTTGCCTCCTCCTCCCATTCCCACCCAAGGGAAGGGCATTTTTCCAGGTCCCCATCACTGGTGCTGCCCTCCAGCCCAGATCCCAGCTGGATCAGCCCCTCTGCCTTCCCTCCTTCATCTCCACCAGCACAGCCCCACACAGGGGCTGCAGCCACTGCTCCTCCATCCAGGAGATGGGAATTCTTCCAGATCAAAGCACATCAAGACCAGAACAGTTTGGGGTTTTTTTAACAAAAAGCTTTAGAACCAACAACACACTTGAAAATGTCAGCGACAATGGCTGATGTTGGATTCGAGCTTTGGGGGATTTTTTGTCTGGTTTGGGTTTTTTAGTTTGTTTTCATTTTGTTTTTTGGTTGGTTTGTTTTGGGGGGGGTTTTTGTGTTTTTTTTTTTTTTGTTGTTTTGTTTTGGGTTTTTTTGGGGTCATCCTCCTCGAGTTTTAAGTGGATCCCTGTCCCTGTTTTTTCTGGGAAGTGACCCCGAGGAGCAGGGAGATGGTTCTGGATGCTCAGAAAGGTGCTGGCACCTTGCCAAGCTCAGCCCCACCAGGGACACAAACCAATCCCAGCAGCTCTGGGGATTTCCATGTCTAAAGCTTTTCTGGCTTAAACAAAAAATATTTTGCATTTGTTTGACCAACAAAGGATGGTCCTTGTGGGTTCTTTCCTTCCCAGCAGATCCTGGGGTTGTGTGAAAGGAGTGAGATGCTCCCAGGAAATGCTGAACTCAGCCATTGTCCCCCTGCCCTCCCCAATCCCCTTCTTCAAAGGGATCTCACAGATCAAGACAAACCTGATTAATGCTTAATTCCAAATATTACAGCCCCCTGTGAGGAGAAAGATAAACCCCCAGCCTTTAATGAGGAAATGATCTCTTTGGGGATTAAGGGGGATTTTATCAGCAGGATAAGAAATGGGGTTTAGCAAAGCTGGCTGGTGGCGGTGACTATATTATAATTAGGGAGGAGGCAAAGGGGAGGGGAGGATTTGGGGGGATCCACACCAGCCACCCCCACTTTGGGAGGGATCAGCACTGACTTACCAGGAAGGAGCAGAGGAAGATGAAGGACACGAAGTAGAAATAGGCAAAATCGCTGCCACACTCCTTTTTGGTGAGGCCGGAGAGGGGGTCACAGGCTCTGTTGCTCAGGCAGGACAGCATGATCTCATGCCACGCTTCCCCCGTGGCGCTCCTGCAGCACAGAGCAGAGACTCAGCTTATCCAGCCCTCCCACTTCACAGATTTACTGCTCCCAATTAACCCAATTAATGAGGTGGAAGGTTGTGTGCCTGTATTTACACTGGGAATTGGAAATACCAATGGAAGGGAAAAGAGAAAGGACAATTCCCTCTGTCACAGGGGGTAAAGAAACCAGGCAGGCTCAGGCAGGCTGAAAGTTTTATTGCTTTTATGGAGAATAAAACCAAAAAAGTTGGTTTAAACAGTGCAAATCTAAGCAAACAGAACTCAGATTGCTGCTTTTTGAAGCTGCCAACACTTCTGTCCTAGTGCTGGCTCTAAAGCATTTCCTCCTTTAACCCACTCACAAATCAGGAATATTTCATCAGTGTTTTATTGGAACTTGGAGGATGGGAAATGAAACCAGGCTTCTCCACTCCAATCCCTTATTTCCTTTATCAGGCAGAGAAATGCCAGCATGAGCTGGGTAAACTTGGATGTTTTTTCCATCACAGTCTCCATGGGTGCTTTCCACTAATTCCCTTCTCCCTCTGTAACTTCTGCTGTTGAGAGGAAAGAGCCAAAAGGAAAAACTCAGGAGTCCCAGAGGGTTTGTTCTAAAAATGAACCAGTCCCTGGGATGCACAGACACGGTTTGAAAGTCAGGGATTCTCCACGTGGGTTTGATCTGACTCTCTGCTTCCCTTAAATCCTGAAAACCTGAAAAATCCTGAAAAAAAAAATCCCAAAAATAATCCTGGAAAACCCTGAAAGATCNCCAGGGCAAAACAAACAAAAAAATCCTGGAAAATCCCGGGGGAAAAGATCTTGAAAAGTCCCCCCCAAAAATCCCAAAAAGTCCTGAAGATTGTGCTTTGCATTCCCACAGCCAGCACTGAAAATTCCTTCCTGGTCTTTGAGAAAATTCAACACCCCATCTAAACTGGAATAACTTCCACGCTACTCTGACTGACATAGCAGATTTCCCCATGGGTGCCTGTGTGCTGAAGGCCCATTCCCTTTATGGGGAATTGTGCAGAAATTGTGCATTCCCCCATCCCAATCCTACCCATAAAATAAACATCTCATTGTCCAGTGTGTGAGAACCATTTCCCCCTTTAATCCTCTCACAAATCAGGAATATTTTATTAGTATTTTATTGGAAGTTCTCCAAACTTTGGCCCATTTTGTTTTATCCCAATTATTTTGCACGGCTCAAGTTTCAATTGCTAAAATATTACTTAGAAGACCAAAATTGCCGTGCAGAGTTTGATGTCACTACAAAGAAACTTCCAAGAGAAAAACCTTGCTGGCCCTGCCCCACTGCAGTGGGTCTGGGAAGGGACCATGAGGATGGGTAATGACCCATTTTTATGAAAATTCAGAGTTCTGAGCCCACAGATTATTCTGAGCTAGAAAAGGGCTGAATTTCATTTCCTCCTGGCTTCACAGAAACCATGGAAACCAAATTTCAGGCAAGAGCTGCAGTTCTGAGCACCAATAAACCTCAGAGCTGAGCCTTGGCAGGGGACTGGTGTTAACTGGAGTTAACTGGTGTTAATTGATATTAACTAGAGTTAACTGTGTTAACTATATTAACTGATATTAACTGTTATTAACTGGTGTTAACTGATATTAACTGGTGTTAACTGTGGGGCTCCACAGCTGGAGAAGGAACATCTGTCCCAAACTGCCCCGAACTGGAGCAGGTCTGACAATGAAATTTTGTTCAATTGATTGGTTTTTCCCTTGGAAATGCTCCATTTCCAGGCAGGATGAACCCACAGGGAATCACACTGCAGCAGAGCTGGGGTTGGTGTAGGAGCCATTGACTTCCTGGTGATGCAAAAACAGCCGATTAAATCAATTATCACTTAAAAAAAATTTAACCACACTTCAAGCTGGGAAAGCCATCAATCAGTTAAACCAGGAGGGTTTTGTCCGATTTTCAGCTCTGGGTGACACTTTGTGGAGGGGCTGAATCCCATCTGCCGAGGAGGAGGAGGAGGAAGCAGGAATGGATAATTTACACAAACACCTCATTTTAAAGGGTGCTGGAGTTTGAGCAGCTCAGCTCAGTGCACAGAGCTGGTTTTGCTGCTCACACCCAGCTCAGACGGTGTTTTATCCTCTGTTTTATCCCCTCCTTACCTGAACAGGAGCATCAGGGCTTGCAGGAAGGTCCTGAAGTTGTTGTGCCGATTGATGGAGGTTTCGTCATCTAAGGCAATGTTCCCAAATACCTGCCAGGGAAAAGAGAAAATTCAGCCACGCACGTGGAGTGCAGCTGGAAAACGAGGCAGGGCAAGAATTTGTCCTGGTTTAAGGGTTCTCAGGAGCTGGAGTAATTTCTGTGCTGAAAAGGGAGATCAGAATGTGTGGTGATCAAACACAAGATTAAGGTGATTTGTGTTCACACAGGTCCTTCCCAGCGGCTCAGCTCCATCCCAGGCTGAGAAAACTTCATTATTTTGTTTCAGAAATGTTCAGTGCCTGGGCTGCTCCCTCCTCTCAGCCCCCTGGGGTGTCCACAGGATAAGGGATCTCTCTTCCCACGGAATCCCTGGATGTCCAGTGCTGCAGCTAGGAACGTGACCCAGGCTCGTGCCCACAGCTGGTTTGTCCAGTTCACCACAAAAGCTCACAGTTAAAGCAGAAAAAGAGGCTTTTTTAAATTTCCCATTTACCTGACACCAGAAGAACCTTTCACCTCATCCCAAATCAGTGCTGCTCCTGTGGTGGAGGCAACAACCCATCCCCACCCCGAACAAAGCTGGGCTGCTTCTGGCCACAATGAAAAGATTTCAATTCATTTAAAAGATTTCATTGAAAGAATTTAAAAGTTTTACCTGCATGCCAATAATGGCATAGATGAAGAAGAGCATTGCAATGAGGAGACACACATAAGGCAAGGCCTGTGGGAAAGGAAAATGTGGGATTAACGAAAGTAAATTCAAACATGGAATTCCCGGGAAGGACTGAGTTTCGTAGAATTTGTCCTTCAGGTGAAGGAAGAGAATGTGAATGAGAATTTTGGCAGCATTGAGGACAGAACCCCTGGAAGCAGGGATTCATGGATCCCACAACAGCCAGGGCTGGCCAAGGGCTCTCTGTGTCCTTGGAAGCTGCAAGCTGGGAAAACACGATCCGAGCTGGGCAGCGAACATTGGAGTTACCAACAGGCACCAGCACTCTCTGTGCAGAATTGTAGGAATGTTCATTTTTACTGGCCTCGCTGTAAATTCAGTCTGAGGGGAAAAAATCCATCCCAGAAATGAGTTCCTGCTCTGAACTGGCAAAGTTTGGGATCCCAAGAGGACAAAAAAAAAAAGAAAAAAATCTGAGTTTTAGCAAGAAGTCAGTGAAGGCAGAGATGTAATTATGTCACCCAGGCTGAGAGTGACAGCTGTGTTCTACTTGGGCTCAGTGAATGAGTGATTAATGCCTCTTAATTAGTAATAACTCAAAAAAGGAGAAGTCTTGCCCTCGGGCCAGCCTGTATGGTGCCCAGGGCAGGGCAGGAGCTCTGCAGAGCCACGGGGAGCCCTGTAGGAACTGTGGAATCATAAAATCTCCTGAGCTGGAAAAGACACCCAAGGATCATCAAACCCAGCCCCTGTCCCTGCCCAGCCCCCCCAACAGCCCCACCCTGTCCATCCCTGGCAGCGCTGTCCAAACGCTCCTGGAGCTCTGGCAGCCTCGGGGCTGGGACCATTCCCTGGGGAGCCTGGGCAGTGCCAGCACCCTCTGGGGACAGAAGAACCTTTCCCTGCTCTCCAGCCTGAGCCTGCCCTGGCCCAGCTCCAGCCGTTCCCTGGCTCCTGTCCCTGTCCCAGAGCAGAGATCGGAGCTGCCCCTCGGGAGGAGCTGCAGCCCCGGGGAGCTCTGAGCTCAGTCTCTGCTGCAGCTGAACAATCCCAGTGCCCTCAGCTGCTCCTCCAGACCCTTCCCCATCCCTGTGTCCCTCCTCTGGACACTCTGGAACAGCAGACCCCACAGCAGGGACAGGGACCCTGCACCCCCAGCTCACAGCCCATAAATGCTGACCAGTTCTCTTTCAGCAGAATTATTCTTCCTTGGGATGCTAACAAGTTCGATTAATAATTAATATTCCTGGTACTAACCAGTTCACTTTTTGCAGAATCAATATTCCTGGGACTGGTCAGTGCTAACCCATTTCTTTTTCTGCAGAATTAACATTCCTGGGAATGTCCAGTGTAAGCAATTCTCTTTTCTGCAGAAAATTAATATTCCTGGGACTAGTCAGTTCTAACCAATTATTTTTTTCCACAGAACTCATAATCCAGGGGATGATCAGTTCTAACCAGTTCTCTTTTAGCAGAATTAATGTTCCTGGGGCTGGTCAGTTCTAACCATTTCACTTTTCTGCAGAATCAATTTTCCCAGAGATGTTCAGTTCTAACCAGTTCACTTTCAGCAGAATTAACATTCCTGGAGATGGGCATTCCTATCCAATTCACTTTTTTCAGGATTAATTTTCACAGAGATGGTCAGTTCTAAGCAGTTCTCTTCTCTTTTAGCAGAATTAACATTCCTAGGGCTGGGCAAAGCTGACCAGTTCTCTTTTAGTAGAAATAACATTCCTGGAGATGGTCAGTTCTAACCAGTTCTCTTTTCTGCAGAATTAATTTTCCCAGAGATGGTCAGTTCTAACCATTTCTCTTTTAGCAGAATTAGCGTTCCTGGCAATGGGCATTGTTATCCAATTCACTTTTTGCAGAATTAATTTTCCCAGAGATAGTCAGTTCTAACCAGTTCTCTTTTAGGAGAATTAACATTCCTGCAGATGGGCAGTGCTGCCCAGTTGTCTTTTCTGCAGAATTAATGTTTCTGGCAAGGATCAGTTCTAACCAGTTCACNTAAGGATCAGTTCTAACCAGTCCTCTTTTCTGCAGAATTAATGTTCCTGGGACTGGTCAGTTCTAACCAGTTCTCTTTTAGGAGAATTAACATTCCTGCAGATGGGCAGTGCTGACCAGTTGTCTTTTCTGCAGAATTAATGTTTCTGGCAAGGATCAGTTCTAACCAGTTCACTTTTTGCAGAATTAACATTCCTAGAGATGGTCAGTTCTAACCAGTTCTCTTTTCTGCAGAATTAATGTTCCTGGGACTGGTCAGTTCTAACCAGTTCACTTTCAGCAGAATTAGCGTTCCTGGCGATGGTCAGTTCTAACCATTTCTCTTTTCTGCAGAATTGATTTTCCCAGAGATGGTCAGTTCTAACCAGCTCTCTTTTGGCAGAATTAATGTTCCTGGGGCTGGTCTGTTCTAACCATTTCACTTTCAGCAGAATTAATGTTCCTGGCGATGGTCAGTTCTAACCATTTCACTTTCAGCAGAATTAGCGTTCCTGGCGATGGTCAGTTCTAACCAGTTCACTTTCAGCAGAATTAGCGTTCCTGGCGATGGTCAGTGCTCACAATCCTCTTCCCTGCAGAATTCCTGAACTGGCAATTCCCGTGATCGCTCCGTAGAGGTGCAGAGAGGCCGTTCCCAGGCAAGAGGAGCCCTTGGATCCTCCATGAAGATTCTCCAGGTGCACCAAGCAGGACCCTGTCCCCGTGTCCCATCCCTGTGTCCCCTCCCTGGCTCCCCGCCAGCCCAGGCTCACCTTGAAGGACTGCACGAAGGTCCAGAGCAGGATGCGGATGGTGTAGCCCTGGCGGAGGAGCTTGATGAGCCGGGCCGCCCGGAAGAGCCGCAGGAAGCTGAGGTTGATGAAGTTGTCCTGTGGAAAGTCAAGGTTTTGTGTCCTTCAGAAAACGACCGCGGATCCGAAACCACAGCCCGCAAAAAAGAAATTAAAATTACCAGCTTCACGATCTAAGCAGCAAATCGGCCACCAGAAAACCTTCCAAAAGAAACATTCGTCAGTGCAGATCACTCCACATGCAGCAAGAATGAGAAAACCCCTCTCCACAAGAGCCCTCCCCTCTGCTACTGGGTCAGTGAGAGAAAAGGAAAAGGCCACAGAGGGCTGCTTTGCTTTGAGCAAGGAGGATTTTCTCCCCGCAAAGACTCAGGGAGAGGGGGATGGTGCCGGATTTTGGTTTTGTAAAGGAATGAGGTGCTTTGGAAGTCTTGGCCAGCTCTGTTTCGACAGGGAATTGAACCTGAGCCAAGACGGTCGCAAGGGACTACGTGACAAAGAAAGGCACTGTCCAGTGAAGATTAAAACCTCCTCGGGAGAATGAGGATGTTTTCCAAGCTGGAGGTTTCCAGTGTTCTAGAGTGTGTAACTGGGCAGGTTTGCCAAGGAGAAACGACACCAGAAGATTGTTTGGAAGGTGGAGCGAGGGCAGCGAGTCAATCGGGGAGGGTGAGCCTTCACCAGCAGGAGGATGCCTTAGGAACCTGCTGGTTTTCCAAATTCTCATTAAATGTGTCTTCACAGGTGGATCAAAGAACTGCTGGAGGCAGGTTCTGATTTCCATTTGTTTTCTAGAATTTTCCCTGCCCTTCACCTCCTTTTTTTTTTTTTTTTTTTGCTTTCCTTCAGGGAAACGAGGATTCTTGCCCCAATGAGCTAATCTAGAGAGGGTTCTTTCCAAAACAAAACATGCAGAAGCCAGATCCCTCTTGCCCTCCTATTTTAAGGAGATGAAAAATATTCCCCCTTTCCATAATTCACTTATTTGTGGCTCTCTGATCACAGCCACTTATTTGACTGAGTGAGCTAAAGAGAGAAAACATCCCACTTTTAAATGATTGAGCAGTGAAGCAGCAAATAGAATCATAAGGAGCTCTGCTTGGTAAAGACGAGCAAAAGAATATTTCCCTTGGATTATTGTTTTACCACATTGAACTGACCCACGTTTCTTGCTCATTTGGCTACAGAGCTCGTGCTGAAATTGGGGGGCTTGTTGGATCTATGAATTCTTTCAATGCCAGCTCGGTTTTGGGGCCATTAGCATTGCATTCCACCAATCCCATAAAAGAGTTCCAGAACTCAGTCTCAGGCATGCACTGGGTTTCTCTCAGGTTAAGAACACAAGCAGCTCAGAGTTAGGCACAGACCCAAAATCAGACTCGGTCTTCAAATCAAGAGAGAAGAGAGAAGCACAGGAATGTTCAATGAAAGAGCAGACAACACTGAGCTCATTCAAGCCAGCAACAGAACTCAGCTCTGGCAGGCAAAGCACAAGCGAGGATTCCCCTGGGTTGGGCAGTAAAAAGGCACTGAAAAAGGTGAGCTGGGCTCAGCGTCAGCTCCAGGTTTGTTCTCCCAGCGCTTACCTTCCCTTCCAAACAGTCCAGCTGCACTCACCTGAGCAGGTCAGGGCTGTGTAAGAGCCCTGGGGCAGGGCTGGAGCTCAGCTGGGTAATGGGGTTTCATCACTAACGGGGCTCTTCATGCCCTGTTCCCCCTGGGGAAGGTCCCAGTGCAGGGCAGAGGTGGAACCCCGAGCTCGTTTTAGGGAAAATCTCCCCTCAGCAGGACCTGGGCCAGACCTTGTGTGTGATGCTGGCAGCACTGGGGCCTGAAAGTCTGATTTGAACTTCAGAGCAGTGCTCGAGGCAAATGTTCCCTGTGCACCAAGGAGGAGGAGCAGGTGCACAGGATCCTGGGGGATCTCCCCTTCCCACAGCACTGCAGCCCAGCAGCAGGAGTTTTTGAGTTTTCCTGCTCAGGCTTTGCTGAACCTTGGGTTCACCTGGCAGGATGTTTATAACCTGCTCTGGGCTGGGCTCCCTGCAAGCTGAGCTACCCCAGGCTACCCATGGGAAAGGGACTGAAATGGGAAAAGGGTTCAAAGCTGTGCAGTCACCTCTGTGACCCCCCATTCCCTGGGATTTAGATGGACAAACAGCCCATCGATTAATTTTTTTTCTTTTCCCTGATATTCCATATTTGACTCTGGCACTGCCACTTCCTGAAGAGCAATGAAAGCCTCCATGTGGGATCACTCCCAACCCAGGAAAATCCCCCATTCCCGACACCCTGGCACTGCTGGAAGGACCGTTGTGGGCACTGCCCGGAGAGAGGCGAAGCTCCTGTGCTGGTGGCGGCTGCGAGGGCTCCACGGGGGTGGCACCCTGAGCAAACCCAGCCTCCCACACGCCAACTCTCCAGGCAGGGACTGGGATGGCATGCAGCCAAAGGGGACACTCCACATTGCCACATTTCCTGGGTAATACGGTGTCTGGCATCTGTTCTCCTCCCGCTGAGCCACCTCTGTGCCACGGCACAAATCTGATATCTGTGTTATCACACAAATCTGATATCTGCATTATCACACAAATCTGCATTATCACACAAATCTGATATCTGCATTATCACACAAATCTGCATTATCACACAAATCTGATATCTGCATTATCGCACAAATCTGATATCTGCATTGTTATCACACAAATCTGGTATCTGTGTTATCACACAAATCTGATAACTGCATTGTTATCACACAGATCTGCATTATCACACAAATCTGATATCTGCATTATCGCACAAATCTGATATTTGCATTATCACATAAATCTGATATCTGCATTATCAAGGTCACCAATTCCAGGGTGTTTGGCTTTCCTGTTGCACAGATGCTCACGGGGCTCACAGCAGGCACCAGAGCTTTGGGGTTTTATCCTCCACCTGAGGAATAATAAATTATGTTGGGAAATCACCTCCCCCTGGCCTGCTGCTGTTTTCCTAAATCAGGTCAGGTCTGGCATGAAGGGACCCAGCCAGGGCCTGGGCACTGCCACCATTTCCCACAGCAGGAGATGGGGGATGCACCCCTGAGGAAAGCTGGGAAGCAGGAGGGGAACAGGGAGCATTGACACCTCAGATAAAGCGCTGGCCCTGATGGCTGCCCCACTGTGGGCTGGCTGATCTTCTGCCCTTGGGTTGTTTTTGTAGAATCCCACAATGGTTTGGGATGGAAGGGACATTAAAGCCCATCCCGTGCCACCCCTGCCATGGCAGGGACACCTCCCACTGTCCCCGGCTGCTCCCAGCCCCAATGTCCAGCCTGGCCTTGGGCACTGCCAGGGATCCAGGGGCAGCCACAGCTTCTCTGGGCACCCTGTGCCAGGGCCTGCCCACCCTCCCAGGGAACAATTCCTTCCCAATATCCCATCTGACCCTGAACCCTGTCAGATTGAAGCCACTCCCTGTGTCCTGTCACTCCATCCCTTGGCCCCAGTCCCTCTCCAGCTCTCCTGGAGCTCCTTCATGCCCTGGCAGGGGCTCTGAGCTCTCCCTGGATCCTTCTCCTCTCCAGGTGAGCACCCCCAGCTCTCCCAGCCCGGCTCCAGAGGGGCTCCAGCTCTGGAGCAGCTCCGTGGCCTCTCTGGACTCCAGGATCTCCACATCCTCCTCTTTTTACAGGCTCTGTAGGTTTCCAGACCAAAAAGCAGGAAAGTAATGAAGAACAGGGGCACAGGCACTGTGTGGATCTGCTCCCCAGCAGCACAGGGGTTCCCTCCCCAGCACGGGAGCTGCTCCCTCCATTCCCAGGGATGCAGAAGGAGCAGTGTCTGACTAAGCCAACAATGGGATCACTCAGGAAGCTTTAGGACTTCTCTTCATCTGATGTCACTAAGAATTACCTGATTAATTAATTAATTTATCAAGGAACTACTGCGAGGGAAGGGCTGTGTTCTCATTGAAATGTCCATGGTGCTGCCTGCACTGAAGTTTTCCAGACCTTGCACAGAGTCTGGACTTACTCTGGAGCTTGGGGAAACCATTGCTGGTTTTAAGAGGCCAAAGATTTTTGCCACCTTTTCTGTGTCTTGAGGGCTCTGTCACTGCAGGGACATCCCATCAGTGCTTCCATCCTCAGTCAGAAATGCTGGGAAAATCATTTAGTGTGTGATGCCCAGATCTCTGCTCATTCCCCACTTCACAGGGTCACAGAATGTCCCGAGCTGGAGGGACCCACAGGGATCCAATCCAACCCCTGTCCCTGCCCAGACCCCCCAACAGCCCCACCCTGTCCATCCCTGGCAGCGCTGTCCAAACGCTCCTGGAGCTCTGGCAGCCTCGGGGCCGGGACCATTCCCTGGGGAGCCTGGGCAGTGCCAGCACCCTCTGGGGACAGAAGAACCTTTCCCTGCTCTCCAGCCTGAGCCTGCCCTGGCCCAGCTCCAGCCGTTCCCTGGCTCCTGTCCCTGTCCCAGAGCAGAGATCGGAGCTGCCCCTCGGGAGGAGCTGCAGCCCCGGGGAGCTCTGAGCTCAGTCTCCTCCTCTCCAGGGTTCCCTTCAGTTTTCCTGCTCCAGCTCAGTCCCTCATCAGCAGCTCCTTTGGACACCGTGGAGCTGCAAAGACCCCAAGGGATGGAAGGAGCCTGGCCCTGTCCCAGTGGAATAACGACCCCAATCCTAACAAAGGGCAGGATTAGATTTTCAATCTTTAACCTGAAACAGGGACAGCAGCCAAAATTCTGCCAACTCATTTTCCCCGGTATATTTTAATGTTCACAGCTGGTATCAGAGACTTTCTCTGTGCTGCCTGGGCCAGGTGTGCAGCTGACATCTCCAAATTTATCCTGACTGCTCCCACACGTCTGGAATGGATTCAGCACCGTGGAGAATTCCCTTCTTGGCTTGCACCGGACAAACTTTGAACTTTCACACAGACACTTCCTCTGCTGTATCCCAGCAGAAAACTCCCCCCTCCATGAACACCCATGGAGCTTCTCCAGCCTGGAAATGAAAACACACCCTGATTTCTTTCTCAACAGCAACTGTGCAACAGGAAATGTGGACATTCATGGATCCAAGAGCTGCTGGCAGGTGGCTGAGCAAGGATTTTTGATAAGCTTCTGGTCTCATTTGTGTAATCAGTTATTGCCAAGATAATTAAATATATATATATATCTATATTTCAGATTGCATTTTTCTTTGTAGATTCTCTTTTTGTTTAATTGATGATTTTCAAAGGCCGAGGTCAATATTTCCAAAGGCATTTTTGGAATAAATTTGTACTTTGGCACTAAATTCCCAGTGGGGTCTGGTTCCTGGTACTTTTCAGCTCTTTTCAGGCAGGATTTACAGATTTCAGTTTTGGGTTTGCATTCAATGACTCCGTCGCCACTGGGGTGGCAAAAGGTTGGTGTCACAGAGAATTTTGAAAATTGAGTGAAGATTGTTTTTTCCATCATTTCTGATTTGAGGGAAGCAAGCCCATCATCACCCCAATAATATTTTTGCCTTACAACACAGAGGTTAAAACGTGTAAGGCTGCAAGGTGCTTCCTTCAGCACAAAGCTCCATCATCTCCTCCTCAAAGAACCCAAACCCGCCTTTGGAGAGCTGAATTTGGTACCATTACCCCCAAATCCCAAGGTTTCCAGAAGCATCCTTCCCTCATCTCCTCCCATTTCCCACAGAAATAAAGCAAGTGGCAGTGTCCCCTTTGGCACGGGGGGTGGCACAGGGAGCAGGGGACGGGCTATTGGCAACTGCTCACGTCACCAATGAGCCCAGGCAGGTGCAGGTGCAGATGCAGGACAGAAGCCACTCTGGGCCACGCTGCAGTGAGGCTTTTCCACCAGTGCAATCGGAACTCTCATCCAAAAAAGAAAATTCCAAACAGAAACAAACAAAAAACCGGATCAAATTAAAGGAAAACGAGAGAAAAATCAAAGCAGAGAATTTAAAGAATTGTTTAAATTCAATGAAACCAACCGTGTCCTATATGTGATGTTGTCATGGATGGATTTTTTGCAAGATTATTTACAAATTGTTATATTTTTTTTGAGCAGCAGGTGCACAACATACAGACGGAGACATGGTTTTCGCATTGTATGTTGATTGGATGGCGTGATTCAGCAGGTAGATAAGGAAAATAAGGAACAAAAACAGGAAACAAAAGAGAAAATGAGTAATCAGGACAAGCAAAAAGGAAACTCTGAAAAATTTCACTGGGAAAAAAAACTGTAGGGCTATCGGGGTGGGGGGGAGAGGTGTTATTTTATGGTAATTCCCGAAATAAAAATGCTTCGAACCGAGAGCGATTCGGAGATCCTCGAGGTAACACAGACGGTGCAGTCGTTATTTGCATTTCAGCTCGTAATGCAAATTTGGACACAATTCACAAACACTTCTCAGGAGGGTTTTTTATATTTCCAGGCATAGAAATTGATGTCAGTTTGCCCAAACACCCACCCAGCCTCCTGAGGCCAACTGTGTCTCCGAGGACACCTTCTCCTTCATCCCACCTCTTTTCCTTCCATTATTAAGAATTAAAAACTGACATGCATGCTTTTGCCCCAGGAAATAAAAAAAATTATATATTCCACTACAATTACAAAGTCAATTACAAAATGTGACATGACCAGGAAAATTAAAATAATTAATTAATCCACACATTTCATTTGTCTTTACATCTCAGTGGGTTCAAGGTACTGAAAAAGGCTGGTGGAAGCCAAGCCTCTCAAGGTGAGGCCGCCTAGGTGAGCAGGATTATTTACCTTTGGAGGAGAACACTTCTAGCTGGAAAATATGGAGGAAAATGGTGCTCTGGCAGCTATTTGTGGACTGCATTTTTCTTTGTGGATTCTCTTTTGTTTAATTGATGATTTTCAACAGAGGTCAATATTTCTAAAGGCATTTTTGGAATAAATCTGCACTTTGGCACTAAATTCCCCAGGGAATCTGGTTCCTGGTATTTTTCATGGCAGGATTTACATATCTTAGCTGAGATTTTGGGTTTGTCCCACCTAAAAAATTTCTCCATGGGGACCTGGAGGGTGGCTGGGACAGGGGCAGCTGCAGAGTGGCAGTCGAAGTCACCTCGTGGCTGTCACCTGGACTTCCCAGCTGAGAAAATTCCACTGGAATGGCCAACAGGAGGGTTGGATACACAGGGAAGGATTAAAGGGGCTGCCCCAAACTGTCCCCATCATTGAGGGGAAGCTGGAGCTGAGGAAGGGAGAAAGGGTCATTCCCTGTTGGGGACACAGTTCTGGGTGGGATGACCCAAGCCCTGGATCGGGATGGGATGACCCAAGCTCTGGGTCTGGGGGAGGATGACCCAAACTCTGGATGGGATGACCCAAGCCCAGGATAGGGGTGGGATGATCCAAACTCTGGGTCTGGATGGGATGACCCAAACTCTGGATCAGGGTGGGATGACCCAAACCCTGGATTGGGATGATCCAAGCCCTGGATCAGATGGGATGACCCAAGCCTTGCTCTCCTCTCCGGTCATTCCCTGCTCCACGAGAGCTCCTGCACCCTGGCTGTGCCCTGGGAAGGTGAGGTGGGCTTGGTTCAACACCTCCCCATCATCATTTCCTGCTCTGCCCTCTCTGGAATTCCAAAGGGAAGGAGAGGCCACGCCTGGGCTGTGCTCTGGGAATGAGGCACCCCCAAGTCCTCACCTCCATCCCTGCACATTCACACTGCTGCATCAGCTTTTGCAGCCCTTTTTTTTTTCCACATTTTTTGTAAAATTGGCTCTGTTTTGGAACAGTTGGTTCAAAACTGGATCAAATTTGATCTATTGGTTGATTTCCCTACATTGGATTTAAATACCAGGAGTACTTCAATTAGGTGAAATTTGGTTTTGACAAAATATCCCAAAGCTGGTTTAAAGTGTGACTCTGCCAGGACAAACAGGCACAGTGTCACTTTGCAGGCAGCAAAGCAATCCTGGCCTTGCCAGGCAGATTTGGGAGCCCTCAGAGCTCTGTGGGGTCAGGATAACCCCATGTGCAGCCTTCTCATGGAGCCAACCCCATAGGGCAGGAGCAAAGGGTTCCCATAGGGCAGGAGCAGAGGGCTGCATCCTTATGCTTCTCTTCCATCCTCAGGACTTTGAGGGGAGAATCATAAAATCATGGAATGATTTTGGGCTATGGGGATCTTAAAGCTCATCTCCTTTCACCCCCTGCCACAGGCAGACACACCTTCCACCATCCCAGGTTGTCCAAGCCCAGTCCAACCCGATCTGGAGGGCAGGAAGGTGGCAGTGGCAGTGCAGGGCTTGGTACAAGGCCACATCCACCACGGGGCCCTGGCTGAAGTGGAATGAATTCCATGAGGGCATCCTGACAGCTGTCATTATCAATCTTGTTCTCAATTCTGATATCAATCTTGTTATGAATACAGTTATCAGTCCTGTTCTCAATCCTGTTATCAGTCCTGTTCTCAATCTGTTCTCAATCCTGTTCTCAATTCTGATATCAATCTTGTTATGAATACAGTTATCAGTCCTGTTCTCAATCCTGTTATCAGTCCTGTTCTCAATCTGTTCTCAATCCTGTTCTCAATCCTGTTATCACTCCTGTTCTCAGTCCTGTTCTCAANCCTGTTGTCACTCCTGTTCTCAGTCCTGTTCTCAATCCTGTTCTCAGTCCTGTTCTCAGTCCTGTTATCAATCCTGTTATCAGTGTGATCTTGGGGGCACTCCTGCCAACACTCAGTGCCAGATGATGCTCAGATCTGGGCACCACTGTCTCCTTCAGCAAACTGGGCTGCTCAGGACTGTGCACCATGCCTTTGGTCCCTGTCCACAGTTGCTGAGTGAGGCTGACATGGATGTGTGTGCTGGTGGCTGCCCTCTGGGGTGGGAGCGCTGCTGGACACAGATCAGGTGGGAGCTGGATGAAAAAAGGGCTGAAAACCAAATCTAGAAAGGAAAGGGGCAGGAGAGACCCCTGAAACTCTCTGTCTGAAGGGAAAAGCAGGGAAGGAGACGTGGTGGCTACACAGAAACCAGAGAATCGTTCAGGAGATCTCCAAGATCATTGAGTCCAACCATTCCCCCAACACTACCAAGGCCACATTAAACCCTGTCCCCAAGTGCCACATCCACACAGCTTTGAAATGCCTCTTCCAGTGCCTGGCCATGAAACAATTGCTCCTAATTTCTCCTCTAAACTTCCTCTAGAGCAACCTGAGGCTGTTTCCTCTTGCCTTGCTGCTTCTCACGTGGGAGAAGAGTCCAACACCCACGTGGGAGCTGCAGAAGGGGAATATTCAGAGGGATCAGAGACACGGCCAGAGGACCCAGAGCTCAGGGCTGGAGTGGTCCTGGGGACATCTGGCTTTTACAGGAGAGATGTTTGTGGTCAGCTCCACACTGGAGACACTGCCAGGGGAATTTGGGGACCTCCTTTAGAAAATTCTCTCCAAGGACTGAACAGATCCCCATAAAGAAAAAACCTCTCCCACCTGGAAGAAGGAAAAGGCACGTGGGGGCTTGGGAGCTTGACCCTGCTGGAGTTTTAGGGACAATTCACACTAATCTGCAATGGTTTTGGGGCTGGAAATGTTTCCAGCCCAACCTGATCAGTCCATGGCCAATTCCCAGGCTGGGCCATCCTGTGGGAGCTGGAGGAAGAGGTAATGTCCCATTAATTGAGCAGAGAAGGGGCAACACTGGAGCTGTTCCCTGCCTGCAAAACAGCTCCAAAAATGAGCATTTTAGCATCATGAGGGCTTGGTGTTGAGGAGCAGAAACCTTCCTGAAGGAGAAGACACCAATCTGGGGGAGATCAGAGGCTCCCTTACCCCCTGTGAGCTGTCAGTGCTGCTTCTTCCCAGGAAAAGTGGCCCAAGGCGGGGTAGAGAAGCTTCAGTTTGTTTATGGCTAACTTTGAAAATATTTTCACCAATTTTCAAACCATGGCAAAAGTTTTTCTTGGGGCAAGAAAACGCATCCCACGGCAGAGGGAGAGGGGAGAAGCACCCAGTGCCTTCCCACAGCAGAAACTTCACCTTGGCTGCACTGTAAACAAAATCCAAACCTACAACACAGGATTCACCAGGAGTTAAACCAACATTTGTGTGGAGAGGAAAACTTTAGGGGTTGTGGGGTTTTTTTGTACCAAGGAGATTAAATGAAAGCGTATTTTGTTAGGAACAGTCACATGGTCTTCACCACCACCTGCAAAGGAACGTGGGGAGCACAGCTCTTAGAACACTCAAAACATCTACAGGCAAATCCCTGGGACTGAGGAGGAAAAGTCATGGTCAGGTTCTGATTGATCACAACCGATACATCATCAGCTACTGCATGCACTGGGAGAGGAGAGGAGCAGTTTATACATGGGCCAATATCAACTGTCAAGGGTTCAGACAGACATTTGCTGCCCTTGTGGAAAAATCCGTCAGATCTGATGACAAATCTGTGCTCTTTGTGGGATCTACAGGGCTCATCAACAGGGAGGCAGAGCCCTTGTAGGGCTGGCCAGAAATCCTATAGGAAAGCTGTTTATTCATTGCCCCACAGGGTTTAGTGACAGGAACATTCTCCCAGTCCAGATTCTTCACCTCTTGCCACTGTCCCCATCACTCTCCCCCTGCCCCGTGACCCAGACTGGGCAGGAGCCCCAAGGGCCAGACCCTGCAAAACCCCTCCCCCATTAACACAGCAGAATCCCACCGGTCTTTCCTCTCCCTTAAACTGCACAGGATTTTTCCATTCCTAGGCAGAAAAGGCCTGGGGACAGAGTGGTTTGTTGCAGGAGAGAGGGAGCTGCTCCCTGGCAGAGTCACGAGCGCTGTGGCTCTCATCAGAGCTTTCCCTCTCTGGGGCACACAGCTGTGCCCAGCTCCACGGGAACGCAGCGCTCATGGAGCAGGCTGCCAGGTCAGCCAAGGCCATCGTGACTCCCAGAGGCAGCTCCAGGGAATGAGGCTGCTAAGGGAGAAGGTTCAGTGTCTCGACAGGGCACGGCTTTGTTTAGAAATGAAATAAATCGAGCAAACTGTACTTACCGCAATCTCTGTTACTAAAATATCAGTAATACTTCCCAACACTGTTACAAAATCAAAGACATTCCAGGCATCTCGGAAATAATTCTGCCAAATGAGAACACAAGGGGAATAGAGGGATCCAGGGGTTATTTTTTTTTAACCAGCATAGGTCGGGGGTTGTTTGTTTGTTTTTTTTTTTTGTTCGCTCATTTTTCGAAATGCGCGCGGCAAAACGTGAGCGCCTCGCCGAGAGGAGAGAGGAGAGAGGGAGGGAGCGAGGGAGGCACCTACCAGCACACCAAAGGCAATGATCTTCAGCACACATTCCATGGAAAACATGGATGTGAACACAATGTTCAGGCATTTCAGCATCTCCTCGTACGCTTCGGGAGCATCATAGAACTAAAGCGGGATGGAAGAAAGGCAGGAATTACTCTCGCAGTGAAACCTTTCCTGCTCATTTCTGTCAGGGTTCTGGGCTCACTTTAAGCGAGACTTGGGGTTATAACACAATTATTCCTGTGTCTCTGGCCTCCATCCTATCCTGAGGGGGCAGTTGGGATATCCCCAGAAGTGGGGACAGTTGCTGGGGGACCTTCCCCTGTAAGCTCAGCACAGACCAGAAGGAAGGAATGGCAGGTTCAGACCCAGAGGGCAATGCAGAGTTGTGTCTTGCTCCAGAGGACCCTAAAAACATGGGGACCCCTTGGCTGTGAGGGAGCTCTAAGCTAGGCAGAGGACAGGAGGGGACATCAGCCACACTGTACAGCCACCTGCGCTCTGGATCCCACCCCAGGAGCCTGATGCTGTTGCAAAATGCAGTAATTTCACAGAATCCCAGAATGGTTTGCAGTGGAAGGGACTTCAAAACTCACCCAGTGCCTGCCATGGCAGGGACACCTCCCACTGTCCCAGGCTGCTCCCAGCCCCAATGTCCAGCCTGGCCTTGGGCACTGCCAGGGATCCAGGGGCAGCCACAGCTTCTCTGGGCACCCTGTGCCAGGGCCTCCCACCCTCACAGCCAGGAATTCCTTCCCAATATCCCATCCAAACCAACTCTGCTTCAGTTTAAATTCCACTGGCCTGATGGGACTTTGAGCAGCCCCAGGACCCTGTTCTGCTGCAGGAAGCCCAGGCTGACCTGGAGATCAGGACCCGCAGAGCCCAGTTCCCACCCCACTACCATCCTGCAGGGAATCCTACTCACGGGATCCCATCCCAGCTAACCCCTCCCTTGAGGGGCCAAGGGAACCCCACCAGGGAGATGAGGAGTGGTGGCTGCTCTTGCTGAGCCCTGCCAGCTCTCAGGGTGAGCGTCTCTCCAGCCAACAGCCCAAAATTCCCAGATCCAGGAAGGTCCCGCTCACCTTCATCATGAGCACGATGGTGTTGAGAGCGATCATGACCATGATGAAATACTCAAAGGGAGGGGACACCACGAATTTCCACATCTTGTACTGGAAGGATTGCTTGTTCTGAGGCATGTACCGCGTCAGGGGCTTGGCACTTATGGCAAAGTCAATGCAGGCCCTCTACAAAACAAAAATGGGGTGAAACAATGACAGGAAAAAACCTGGAAGCCTTTATCCATCAGGATGTGGTTGGGAGAGTGAGCAGAGCATTTACACCAAGTGAGTTCCTGTAACACACGGCACAGGATCCCCAAATCCCCATCAATTTTCCTGGAATATTGACCCTATAACATCCCTACACCCCTTGCAGTTCAACCACGTTCCATCAGAGCCCAGCTCCTGGTCAGTCCTGATCCCTTCCCACCCAAAACCAATCCCAATTCCTGCTGGGTGACTGCAGGAACCAGAGGATTGGTAAAGGTGTCACCTGAGGCTTTCAGAGAGTATTGTGGAACTCAGGTGTGTCCTCACACCTCAGCAACATTTGCACGGCTCGGAATGTTCCATCAGATGAGAATTGAATTTATCAATAAATTATCCCCCAAAAGCATCAGGGGAACTCTCAAAGACCCTCCTTCACTGGCTTCATTTTTCACTTTATTATGATGATAAAATGATGCTAAAAATCAGGGGTTTTTTATCAAACCACACAAGAGGTTTTGACTCTGGATCATTTTCTCATCTTGGATTTATGTAAGAATTCCAAGTCTTAAATCACTTTTTAATCATAGCAACATGGGTAAAGCATCTCTAAATATTCTTCATTTTGGACTTTTTGCTCACATGGACAAACAAGGAACTAATTAAGAAACGCTTAAAAATTCATCTCTTTTCATCAAAAATCAGGTTCCAGCCTCAAAATGCATGAAAAGAGATGGTTCTTCCCACGAAAGGTCTTTGAGGCTGTGGGACCCTGGATGAAGGATGCTGCAGATGCTAAAAATCTGCACAGACTGAGAAGGAAACTGGATACACCCATGGAAGGAAGATACACAGATGCCAGTGACTAAAATAAACCATGTCCAGCTCAGGAGGTCCCTGAGTGGAAAACAATGGTATTTTGGGGGCATTAAAGAAAAAGCTCACAGCTTCCCACCCTGGCCTTACACTCTGCTCAAGGCATCTTCTTCTGGCTGCTGCCAGGAGGAAAAATCCCAGCCAGGCACAACCCCAGCCTGGGGAGAGGAGTTTTCCTCTGGGCAGCCCCAGCTGTTGCACATCAGTTTGGTTCCTGAGCCCTTGTCTTGAGGTTCAACTCCTTCCATACCCACATGTTGAAGCAAACACAAAATCATGGAATGGTTTGGGCTGGAAGGGACCTTAAAGATCATCCAGTGTCACCCTCTGGAATAGGAACAAATTCCACTGTCCCAGGGTGCTCCAAACCCCATCCAGCATGGCCTTGGACACTTTCAGGGATGGGGCAGGGCAGACCCATCTCCCCTTTGGTGTGGTTGATGCCTGATGATTTTTGCCTTTTATTTTATATATCCTTTTATATATTTTATATACCTTTTTAAACATTTCAGTACCCTTTATATATCCCTGTACCCTTAGCCTGCATACTTAAAATTCTTATAGTAATCACTCTAACTTAATATTAATATTATAACAGAATATTCCAATTTAATTTAAAAATTCTGCTGAGCAGAAAAAAAAAATATCCCCAATAAGGGGTCAGCCTGCCCTGTGCTATCTTAAACCTAAAGCTCCAACCTTGGTTAAAGTCTTCCCTCTAAAAGAAGAATTCATATTGCAGAAACTGAGCTCTAGCCTCATTCAAAAAAAATCACTTTAAAATAAAGAAACATCACTTCATTTGTTAAGTTTCTTATTTAAAAATTCTAAATAAATGTACTAATTTACAAATTTTTAAAACTCTGTACGCAGTGTGGGTTTTCTGTTGAATTGTGCACCTAAGATCTCATTAAATACCGAGGTAAAATCCTTTTATCCCCTTAACCATGTCTGTGTCATCATTGAAACTGGCCAATAGGGCAACATGGTCAGGGGGACATGGGACAGTGGTTCCCAACGACAAAGCACCATTGTCTGACCGCACAGAAAACATCTGCTTGATAGGGGAACATCTCTAGCTCCTACAACAGGGCTGGACCTAAATCCTAAATGCTTTTTCCTAAAAAACCCCACCAAAAACAAAACAGAAGCTGAAACAGCCCCCCATTTCTTGGCTCTCTGCACCACACCCCCTCAATAAGCGCTGCTCCCCAGTCCCCCAGCACAGGAGGGACGAGGAGTGGCCTTCCAGCAGCAACCAGGTGCTCTGAGCCCCTGGAACAGCAACTCCGCAGTCACAAGAGGTGGGTACCTCGTTTTTCTCGAGGCTGCACTCTGACATCACTTTATCTCCTTGCTCCTGGAAGGTGATGATGATTAACGCCACAAAGATGTTGACAAAGAAAAAAGGGAAGACAACAAAATACACCACGTAAAAGATGGACATTTCCATTCGGTAGCCAGGGCTGGGCCCCTGTTCCTCGTAGGTGGCATCCACCGAGTGCTTCAGCACACTGCAAGCAAATGCAAAGAGAGAGGAAAGGTCAACACAATCCCTGGGAAGCACCAAGGACCCCCTGAAAATCACTCCCGTGCAGGATTTTCCACATATGCTCAGGAGAAACTTGCTCCCATCCATGGGGCTGGGAAGAAGTTTTCCTCGAGGATATTTTTTAGGGAAACCCTTTGCTCTCACCATTCTGGGGGAATGGTGGAGATTTGCCGTGTCCAGATCCACAGATCCCCCCTGGCCAAGGGGAGAGGATCCAGCTGGATCTGGTTTCTCTTCTCTGGTCAACAGGGAGGGGGTAAAAGTGGGGAAAGAGGGGTATTGACAACATCCAAGTGGGGGAACACAGTGAGGGACTGGGAAAGGGAGACTGGTGCTGTTTAAGTCTTTATTTTACGGAAGAGTTGAACGCGGAGGCGGAGAAAGCCTGGCCACGCCTCGCACTCCAAAATAAAGTCATGTGCTGAACAGGAAATGTCATTTGGGGGGCTGCCACACCCAGAAACTTTCAGAATGGCTCACAATACTTTTCCCCTCTCATTTTCTCACATTTCCATTATCAATTTTACCCCTGAGAAAGGCGTGCAAGTCCAAAAAACCCGAAGCAAGCGCTGAGAACTGCCTGAGCATCCCTGCGCAAACTTGGAAGTGCACCGAGAAAAACTGCCTGGTGATTCACCCAAAAATCACAAAAAACTTTGCTGCCAGAAGACTTTTCTCATATCCCAGGTGACCTGCTGTCCCTCAGAGCTTTGGGGGCCTGCTGCACCTGCACCACCAGGTCCTGGCAGCCCCGTTACTCACGTTGGCCACCCTTCCCCTGTGGACACGGTGAAGAGCGTGAGCAGAGCCCAGAGCACGTTGTCATAGTGGAACTCGTATTTTTTCCATTCCCTGGGCTGTGCCTCCACCTCATTTTTTTCATAATCAAGGTATTGACCCCTAGGAGAAAGAGAGATTCAGAGCCAGTGAGAGAATTGAAGCTGATCAGGAATTTCTTAGGGCTCGGGAGTATTGGGAAGCCCCAGTGGCATTGGGGATTAAAGTGGGATTTATCCTGTGCTGTGGGTTAAAGACAAAAGAGATTCCCCCGAAGTCTAAGACAGAAGTAAAGGCCAATTTTTGAGCCAGTTTTAGCCATGGGAGCTGGACCTGAGGTCTAGAAATGAAAGAAATTTTAACTAGGGCTTTCATTCATTCGTTAGGCAAAGCCAGCCATTAACAGCATGCTGGCCCCTAAATGGTCTGACCCCACAGAAAACCGCTGCTTGATGAAGAAACGTTTCTGGCTTCTAGTCCAGGGGTGGATCAAACTCCTAATCGTTTTTTCCTAAACAAAAATCCAAAACCAAAACCAAACAAAACCCCAAAAGACCAAAAAAACCCTGAAAAAACAACCAACCAAAACCCAATAAACCCTAAACACAAAACCAAAACAAACAAAAAAAAAACCCAACCAAACCAAAAAACCCACCATATTTTCACCTAAAAGTTTTAATTTTTTTTTTTTTCAGATGCTTCTAGGGCATGAAGGACCTGCCATCTGGAGAATCCTCTCCAACCTACCCTCTCCTACAATTTCACATTCCTTTCCATGATCTATCTGCATTATTCCAAGGAATCCCACCAGGGATGCAGGAGAGGGATGGGGAAGGACAGAGCATGACAAGGCTTTTAAGAGATCCAAATCCTGTCCCTCTCCTCACTAATTGGCAGCTCGTTAACTTCTCGAGCTTCTGATTATTTATTCAGCACGTTTTTCTAATTCATGGGAGTTCTAAGAATCGAGGCAACAGGTGGGAAGAGAAGTCATGCTATCAAGAACTCTGCTCCTAAAAATCACTCCCAATTTTCCCTTCCTCCCCTGTATCCTGAAGATCAGAGGCAGGAATGATACAGCCATTAAAGGAAAAAAAAAAAAAAAAAGGGAAAATTCACATTTTTCTAATTCATGGGAGTTCTAAGAATCGAGGCAACAGGTGGGAAGAGAAGTCATGCTATCAAGAACTCTGCTCCTAAAAAATCACTCCCAACTTTCCCTGCCTCCCTTGTATCCTGAAAATCAGAGGCAGGAATGATACAGTAGTTTAAAAAAAAAAAAAAAAAAAAGAAAAAAAAACAACAAAAATGGGAAAATTCACCTCCAGTGTGAATTATTGCTCTGATTTACAGGGACTCTCCCACTCAGCAGATCCCTGACTCTGGGCCAGCCTGGGGAGCTGGAAGAAGGCTGCTCCCTCCCACATCCCCCAGTCCCAGCCATACCTGCAGTCCTTCTCCAGCTCCTTGGACTCGTCGGTGCAGTAGAAGAACCTGCCCTTGAAGAGCTGCACGGCGATGACGGCGAAGATGAACATGAAGAGCATGTACACGATGAGGATGTTGAGGACGTTCTTCAGGGAGTTCACCACGCAGTCAAACACAGCCTGGGTGTGGAGAGGAGCACAGTCAGGGGGTGGGAAGGAAGGGAAAGTCCATCCCAAAGCTTGGCATCCCATTTAACCCCACTCATGGAATCCCAGTGGATTTGGGTTTGGAGGATCCTTAAAGTTCATCCAGTTCCAACCTTTCCAAGCTGCTCTCAGCCCCAGTGTCCAGCCTGGCCTTGGGCACTGCCAGGGATCCAGGGGCAGCCACAGCTTCTCTGGGCACCCTGTGCCAGGGCCTCCCCACCCTCCCAGGGAACAATTCCTTCCCAAAATCCATCTAAACCTCTTCCACTTGGGAATCATCACCCATCCCACAACCCATGGCTAGTTTGATGGATTTTCACACCAAAGGTTTGACCAAACACTTCCCAAAACTGTGAGAAATAACTCCAGCTTCCTTTATCTCCTGGTTTATCCCCAACTTTGGCTGTGACACTGAATTTTCTGATGCTGCTCATAACATTTAGAATGACAATCACAGCTTGTCGAGACAATATTAGCCCTGAGCAAACATTTCATTATAAAATGAAAATCGTACTTGTTTTCATTTCACTTCCAGTGCATAGGTAAAAACTGTTGGAATAATAAGGAAAAACAAAGACCAGAAACAAAACAAGCAAATGCTTTGAAAAATGTTTTTCTAAAGCACTGTGTGTCAGAATTAAGATGTGACTAATGCAGTCAGCATGTGAACTTCTGAGCACCCTGCAAACAACTTCTCAAATCCATTTATTACGTGGGCACAAGGCCCTGATTCATTACGAGTAATTTGCAGTTTAATTTTAGTCAGAAGTTTGTCACAACACCAGAAATGGAGCAGCCCCTGCCCAAGCACAGGGTTTGTACAATGCCGCTTCTCTTTCTCTGAATGGAAATGAATCATTCACAAAATTGCATGCCTGATGCAACCCAGGAATGCTGATGGAAATCTTTCCAATCAAACCAGGAATCCTGGTGGAAATGCTTTTGATCAGCTCACAAATCCTGATGGAAATATCTGTGATCAATCCAGGAATCCTGAAGGAATCTTTACAATCAGCCCAGAAATCTTGATGGAAATACCCCTGATCCAGCCCAGAAATCCTGATGGAAATCTCACTGATCAACCCAGGAATCCTGAGAGAAATCCCTCTGATCAACCCAGGGATCCTGATGGAAATTCCTCTGATCAACCCAAAAATCTTGATGGAAATCCCTCTGATCAACCCAAAAATCTTGATGGAAATCTCACTGATCAACCCAAAAATCTTGATGGAAATCTCACTGATCAACCCAGTAATCCTACATGAAATTTCTACATGGTTCAACATTAATGTTTATTTTCAGATAAATTTAATGTGCGTAAAATCAGAATTATTCCCGCGTGAATGGTGGGCACGGACAAAAGCAATTCTACAGAACAGCTGACCCTTATTTTGATGTGAAAACAGAACTGCCAAACACATTTTCACTGTTTCAAAAGCATCCTTTGCTTTTTCCCTGTCTCTCACAGAAAACAGCCCACAAAAGGCATTGAAGAGTCCCTAAACCTTAGAAATTGTTGAATTTTGTTAACTCCTTCCATTCTCTGTTTGCAGGTCCTGGCTGTACTGCAAATTCTAAGCTGGATGAGTTATCACAGGCCATTAAATTTATTTTATTTTTTAGAACAGTGTTCTATGGATGAAAAGGTACTGCTATAACCCCCTGCACTATGGAATCTTTAATGAAAAATGAGTAAATTAAAAGTCCTCCCACAGCAATGACAAATCTCTTTTGACAGCCTGTGGAAAACGTTGCAATATTCATGTTAAATCTCCAAGGAAAGCCAAACTCTCCCAACCCCATTTTCTCCTGCATTGTTTCAAAGAGAACCCCACTTATCACCAGTAATTTAGTTTATTTGTGATTCTTTTCTTTTTGCAGAGAAATTTGAGAAATTTCTTTGTTATTTTCATGTGGATTCACAGGAATTCCTAACAATGCCCATGATGTTTGCAAAGGCACCCGAGTGTTTGACATTTGCTCAACATCTGCCCAGCTGTAGGTGCTTACCCGGCAAAGAAATTCATGGCAGCGAGATAAAAGTGACAGAAATCACTCAGATTATTCCTCCAGAGAAGGAAAATTTGGGGTCATTCTCTCACCTTTAGCTTTGGCAGCCGTTTTATGGTCTTCAGGGGCCTGAGCACCCGCAGGACTCGCAGGGACTTGATGGTGTTGATGTCCTTGCCTTTGGTTCCTCTGCAGGGGACAAAAGGCACAAGAACAACACAGGGAATCGTTTGCTCCTCAGGTCACTGGTCAGGAGATAGATGGGCACCCAGGGTAGCTTTGGTGGTGGAATTGGTTGGGTTTGGGGTTTTTTTCTGGACGGGTTTTGTGTCCATCCTCACCAGGGCTGCAGGCAGGACCGGTGAGGGATGTCCCGACCTCGCAGGGGATGTGTCCACCAGGACAGAGAAGAAGGCTGGGGTGGGACTCAGGTCCTGGCAGGGCTCAGCCACAGCTGCTGTCCAGGCTTTGTCCCCTCACAGGACCTTCCTGCCCCGACTGCAGCCTGGACAGCGCTCCCAGGCGGGGCAGCAGCTCCGGGGTGCAGCCATGGGGACAGGAGGCTCAGCCCAGCCCCCCGCCCCGTTCCTGTTCCTGTTCCCGTTCCCAGCAGGAGAAGGGACAGAGCCACATTCTCTGCTTCTCCCTGCACCTCTCTGCCTTGGCCAGCAAGCCAAGAGGGTTTGGGAGCCTTCCCTGGGAGGGATGGAGCTCTGGTGGGGATCAGAGCCTGCTCCCTGATCCCCGAGTCTCCCGTGGAAGGCATGCCACCGATCCCATGCAGGAACATGTAATATGGCAATATATTACATGCCTGGAACAGCGCTGGGACATCACCCCACTGAGGCATGCAGGTGCTGTCAGTCACTTTTGGGGTTTAGGTTTGGTTAAAACTGAGTTCAAGGCTCCAGATTGTTCCTCTGGTTACCGTTAGGAGGGGATTTTAGGGGGGAAGGACAGATTTCCTTTCCTCGTGCACTTCCGAAATCAACGAACGAAAAAAATAGAAGACAACAGTTACATCTTCTTCCAACCCCAAACAATGGCATTCCCTTCATTTCACATGGAGTGAGCAATGGGATGGAGATCTGGGACGGAGTTTGGTCATGGCTGGCGGTTTGGGGTCCGGGCTGCGCTGAGGTAACGGAGGTGAGGATGGAGAACGTGGGCAGCAGATGCTGACACCCCTACTCTGTGATCCCCCAGAATATCCCCAAACCGTAAGCTTTGCTCTTCTTCAGGAGAGAATCCATGGAAGTACCAGGGACACAAATTCTGTGATTCCAGAATATTCCCAGCCCATTAACAGCCTCTCCTCCAAGAGGGAATTTATGGAAGTACCAGGGACACCAATTCTGCAATCCCAGAATATTCCCAAACTGTGAGCATCCCTCTTCTCCATGAGGATGGAAGTACCCACAGAATATCTGATCCTACAGAATATCCCCAGCCCATTAGCTTTCCTCTTCTCCAAGAGGGAATTTATGGAAGTACCAGGGACACCAATTCTGTGCTTCCAGAATATTCCCAGTCCATGAGCACTCCTCTTCTCCATGAGGGAATTCATGGAAGTACCACAGACCTGAGAGCCTCACAGAGGTTCCTGCAGGACTGCAAAGCTTCCCCCGCNGCCCATTAGCTTTCCTCTTCTCCAAGAGGGAATTTATGGAAGTACCAGGGACACCAATTCTGTGCTTCCAGAATATTCCCAGTCCATGAGCACTCCTCTTCTCCATGAGGAAATTTATGGAAGTACCAGGGACACAATTCTCTGATCCCAGAAAATTCCCAGTCCATTAACATCCTCTTCCCCAGGAGGGAATCCATGGAAGTACCAGGGACACCTATTCTGTGCTTCCAGAATATTCCCAGTCCATGAGCACTCCTCTTCTCCATGAGGGAATTCATGGAAGTACCACAGACCTGAGAGCCTCACAGAGGTTCCTGCAGGACTGCAAAGCTTCCCCCGCCCTGCCCTACGCCCTCTGCTGAGAGAGAAACACCAAAAGTGCAGGAAACCACCCGTGAGAAAGTGAGAAAGGGTGAAAAAGCCGTGAGCCATTGTCCATTGTGGGTGCAGCCCCTGGCTGGGCTGGGACTGCCCTGAATGGCCCTGAAGGCCCTGCAATAACAGAACTGCTTTGGATTCTCTCAGTTCTGGCCACACTCTGCTTTAGGTTATCCAGATTTCGGCATCACCTGAAACAGGAATTCCCACGGATTTAATGTTTCTAGGAAGGTTAAAGAGACGCTGGGCAGAGCAAATCCCAGCTCCTGCTTTTCCCTGGAGCAGGAGAGGCGCCGGGAGCTCAGAGGACAGACAGCTCCAGTCACATGGAATTCCTTCTGCCTCAGCAGAGGACACTAAGAGGGGCTGACTGATTTTTTTTCATTCAGGCACTTAAGCAAATAAAGAGCGTGAGCCAATTAAATCTTAATGGGATTTATGCTCTGAGCCATATGGAGAATCCCAAAAAAAAAGTATTTTTTGTCACAGTGAGGTCCCTACTATAGGAAAAAGCTTTTCCAGTGGCCTGGTACTCTGACCTAGCGTGACGCAAATTGCATTCTAATTAAAGGGATCCTCGGCCTGTCAAATAAAACCCTAAGGGTTGGGGTTGGGTGTTTTTAAAAACCCTCTCTGCCAATATTGGGATTTCTTTTCACCGCTTTCACACAAAGCCAGATGTCCCACGAAATAAAAGGTCCAGATGGAGCTGGGATTCAGTCAAAAGGTGTATCCAAGCACACATTTGACCTGAATATTCCTCACAACAAAAAGAAATTGCTATGGAAGGACAAGGTTTTAACTGACTGCAGAATAACAACTGCAACATTCAGAAGAGCTGAATCTTGAATAGGAGTGATAGAGGAGCACAGCATAAAGGCAGAGAGAGAAAAAAAAAAAGAAAAAAGAAAGAAAATACCACCAAAAACAATTGCATTAGATCAACTTTGGGTGCATTAGGCAGTGCTGTTTTACTGGTTTTTTCTGTGTCAGTTTGCTGCCTGTTTATTTAAAACATTAGGAATATTTTAAAAGACCTTTGCAAAGCCTTTCCTCCCTTCAATAAATAAAAGAGCCTTTAAAAATTCAGCAGCTTTCTCAAATGGAAGCTGCTCCTGCCAGCAGCTCTGATTTCAGGTGACAGGGACCCTCTCAGTGTCAGGGCATCAAAAATTCAGAGCCAGGTGGAGCCACTGCCTGGAATCCTCATGGCACAGAGTGAATTCCTGCCTGAAGAGTGATTGAGGTCACCCCACTGTGCCCAAGCACAAAGCCACCCTCTCCCTGCTCTGAATGCTCTGGTTTCCTCGAGAGAGGAGAGGATCAAGTGCCAGATTTCCTGGACCACATCAAAGGCTGTTCTTGGCATCGTTTCCTTGCTGTGGAGGATTCCTTGGAGCTGGAACGTGGGGGCAGAGGGCACAGCTCTGCCTCCCATCCTGCCCTTCACTGAGAGCAGAACTGCCACTGGCAGGGGGTTAAACACAACTTTTGGAACCTCCTTGGTCACAAATTACCACTGTGAGAAGCTCCCTGAGCTGGTTTCATGCCAAAGGCTTTTCCCCAAAATCAGAGCCTGGGTTGAATCGCCCAGACTGCCCTGAATTAGTCCTGGAGCTTCCAGCATGGCTGTTTAGAGGTGAAATCCTCTAAAAGAGACTCAAATTTCTTTTTTAAACCTACCTATTAGGATTTTCCTGAATTGTAATTCACCCATCAGCACCCACTGAGCCACCCCCTTAAACCTTTTCAGTACAAACACATTTCCAGGTGGTTTTTGACTCTCTGACTCGGCTTTCTAGTCTGCTCCTATCTCTGCTGCAGGAAAATTGAGATGAATGAGAATTGTTAAAGGAAGATTCACTGGAAAATGAGCAATAAAGGGGACGAAGGAGTCAATGGGATGGGTGGAATATGGCTCGGTCGTTTCCACGGTGGCAAAAGGTGTGGACAACAGGTTGGACAGGCAAGACAGAGCAGCAAGAGACAGGAAGAACATATTACCCCATGAAACTCCTAGAGAGAGATTCCAGCGAGGAGAAGACAAAGAAAGAGCAGAGTCAATGACAAACAGAAACATCAGAGAGACCCCCCCAGCCCCTGGCCCACGCCCACCACCTCAGCAGGGGAAACCAGCGGGAAGGGAGAGCTTTTGATGCGTCAGGATTTCAGTTTCTCTGTTTCCATGTCTCTGTACCCCTCGAATTCTCCAGTGTTTAACTCCAGACTCCACAGACAGTGCTGAGCTCCTGCTCTCCCATTTTTACACAAAACAATTCCTCTGCAGCCCCAAACTCAAGGACACCTCCCTGTGCCAGGCCCCAAGAGATGGAAACAACAGAGAATTGGGGGAGCCAACTTGGAGTCAATGACTGCATTGGCTGCAGCTGCAATTGGAGGATTCAGCAAATCCCGATGTGCAAATGGACAAAAGTGAGAAAGGGTGAAAAAGCCGTGAGCCATTGTCCATTGTGGGTGCAGCCCCTGGCTGGGCTGGGACTGCCCTGAATGGCCCTGAAGGCCCTGCAATAACAGAACTGCTTTGGATTCTCTCAGCTCTGGCCACACTCTGCTTTAGGTAAGCTGGATTTAAGCATCACTTTGGGCAGCACAAACCCCACATTCCCTGCTGGATCAGCCCTTCCACTTGGAAAAACACCTCCAAACCTCTCTCCCACTTTGGGAGCAATAACCTCCACTATTTGTTTTTCTCCAAGAACAGCCCAAAATTCTGTGAATCTCAGCCATCTTTCCTCCGTTCCAAATTTTTCCAGGCCAGATCTTTGCTGCTCTTCATCAGCTGTTCCTCCCGAGTACATTTTGCACCCGGGGCTGAGAGATTTTGGTGACAAGGCTGCACGGGTTTTTTTGTTTACTCCGATTTCCCTAAGGTCTCAAACATGTCTGGCTGCTCGTGGCATGTTTATCTCCAGGAAAAGAAAGGGATTTCTCTTTGAAATGCTTTGCTAAGTGGAAGACATTGCTTTATTACTATCACCATCATCATGTCATTGTTCCTAGCAGCACTCTGGGGGTGTTGTTTTAAATTTCTTTTTTTATTTTTTTAACCACACTCGAGCACGGAGCTGCTCCTGAAGAGCTGCAGGCAGAAAGCAAACCCATGGCTGGTTGGAGAGCTGGATTTTATCAGCCTTGTAGCAGGGACTGATCCCATCTCAAACACTTCAATTAATACAGGCTGCTGCAATATTCCAGATGGGAGCGCTTCGGGGAGCTCTGTTATTGACAGATTTTTAATGATGGGTTAATTCAGCAAAAAGTTGGTTCACATCACTTTCAGTGGGCACCAGTGAGGCCAAGAACACAAATTAAATCTCACTTTGCACGTGGCAATTGGGGGATTCTTGCAAACACAATGGTGACAGCCACGTTAAATCCCATTTTCCCGGTGACACTGATGAGGGTGACAGGGCTGGAGGGTTCGCTGGAAAAACCCAAGTGATTAAACAACAAAGAACCTCCAAAAGCTGCTTTTTAGGATTATCAACGTTCAGCTGCCTCTGTGAGTGTGCATCTGGTTGAACCAAACCAGGAGCTGGGCTTCAATCACGACTCTCTACCCTGTTAGGATTCATAAGTGGAACAGAGAGAAGGAATTTCCTGGGAATGACTGATTTCCCAGCTTTTGGGTTTGACCAGAGAGGTTTCAGACATTCCCCGAATCAGATGCTGCCTCCTCAAATGTGGATGTGGAGCAGGGATTACAGGAATCAGAAAAATCACAGGAGAAATTCAAATTTTGCTCAGCGTCACAAACAGGGCTGTCTGGCTTTAATCTGGCAGACAGAAACCACGCAGGGTTTGTGCATTCCCTGCCTGTAAAACCCTGCTCAAAACTCTCTCACAGCAGAAAATAAAAGCAGCTTGGGGCACCTTTGACAAAGCACAGGCAGGGGATGCAGAAATAATTTATTTCGAGGCTGATGAGGTGCTGTTAGATATTCAGGACCCAACATGAGTGAGAGAAGAAAACCCGAGCACGAAAAGACTCAGGAAGATTAAAAATTATTCATTTTAATCCATAACTCGAGCAAGAAAAATCTCCTTGGAAAGGAAACGGTGTTCAAAGGGAAGAGGTTTGAAAAGCAAGTGTTGATGTTTGTTCTCACAGCACAGGGGCTGCTCTGAAGGGCTCAAAAAACCCAAAAAAAAAGCGCCCCTTCTCCCATCAGTCTTAAAAGTCTGAATTCCTGATGGAAAAGGGAAATTCTCATGGAACCCCAGGCTTTGGGTGATGCTGTTTTTTTGGGATTATTTTATTTCTCTACCTCTCTTCAATTCAGAGGAGCTTAAATTAAATTAAATTAAATTAAATTCTAATGTTAAATTATGGTGTTGCCAAATGTTTTTTTTTTTAGTTAAATTTTTGCTTAACTCAGTCTGGTTTAAGTCAATCCAGTTCTAAAAGATGTTCCACTGATTTAATTCATGTGCAGGGAAATAAAGCCCCACACATGTCCAGTCAAGCTTAAAAAACATATTAAATTTTGGATATTAAGTTTTAGGTAAACAAGACATTCCCCAGCCCAGCAATTCCATCGCAAGATGGTTCTGCTTATGACAGAGCTCCTCAAAAAAATTATTTTTAATGAGGGACAAAATGTTTAAAGAAGGAAGGGCAGCACCCCTTTGAAAAACTTAGGTTGCACACTAATTTCTCCAAGAACCCAATAATTCGGTGAAGGATCAGGAACAGAAAATCCAGATTTCAATATCCCCAAAAATCACACCTGATATATCAATCCTGTCCATCCACTTTTTGGTCACATTAGCTTAGACTTTTTTTTTAAATCAGAATTTTCAACGAAGAAAAGATCACAAATCTCACAGCCTCAATGTGACGGGGATTTTGACACCTCAGAAAACAAAGACTTACCCAGAAATATTCCATCAGAAAGGTGGAGGAAATTTTTGTGCGTTTTTCCCCAGCAGAGCTGAGCAAGGAGCAGGGATTTGGACTCTGCTGAAAAATTTCTGCCTTCCTGAAAGGGCCCCGGCCGCGCTCTGTGGCTCCCTGACAAAAGCGGGTGCTTTGCTCATTAGCAAGTGAAACGCTGCTAATTCTCATTAGCTAATTAAACAATTTCCTCTCCTCTAATCACCCTGCCCACAAACAGGTGAGTGCAGGCAGGGCACAGGCTGCTAAACATCCCCTTAATTGCTCGGGGCTAATTTAGCACGGGATTAATGTGGTCGAGATTAAAGTGGTCAAGCCCTGCTGCCTGATTCCAGGTCTCCTATTGTTTCTCGAAAAAGGATTTGCAAAAACAACTCCTGCGATGGCTCAGAGTGGAAAATTTCTTTCCATTCTCCAGCTCAGCTCCTGAAGATTGGAAGAACCTGCACTGCTCTTCCTGTGGTGGCTTCCTTTCTCCTTCCAAAAAGGCTCAAATAAGAAGCTAATCTTGATTTTTAAAAAGCAATTCCTCTCTTTGTTGCCCCAAATCCTCTGTGACGTTAAAGAAGAATGTGGGATATTATTTAAAGTCATAAATACAGAGTTGGGTTTGAGGGAAAGCAATAGAAGTGAAACTCAGTGGAAATACAAGTTGCTGAATGAGAGAGGAGAGAAAAGGAGAGAGATAGCAAAGGTTTGTGAACCAGAAATACCCACAGCTCTGGAAATAAAGGTTTGCCAAGAGTTCAAGGCATTATCAGCTCATTTCTTGAACTTCTTTCATAGTGAGAGCAATTCTTACAACCATTGCCTGAAGACACTGGGCTGCCACGAAGCGTTACAGCGAGTTCCTGAAGAGAACTTGGCCAAACAGTCACAAAAATCTTGGTTTTCCATTTGAACGAGCAGAGAATGGGCTCAGCCTAAAGCTGGGAAGATTTCTGAAAGATGCTACAGCACAAGTTTCATTCGGTTTATTAATTTCTTCCCTGCAGCCACAGAGAGGTAAAAGGGCAGGGACCGAATGTTTTACTGAGAAACGGAACCACAAACATCACAAATGCACTGTCTCTGTGCCAGGGCCCTGCCCCCCATGGGATTCATTCCCTGGAATTTGGGAGGAGAAGGAAAACGGAACTTACGAGAAGGCAAAGGCCACCAAGGCCCCACTGACCACAATGAAGTCCAGGATATTCCACAGGTCACGGAAATAGGAGCCGGGGTGGAGGAGCAGCCCCAGGTCGATCATCTGCAGAGAAAACACAGGAAAAAGGAGAGTTTTAATAAAACATGGCCCAAATCCACCCTGCTGAGGGGCAGGGGAAGAAAGAGCTCTTTTCTGAGAAGGATTTCTGGATCAAAGGATCCTTCACAAACATGGAGATACCCAGCCAAGCTGCTCCTCTCTAAGGCAGGAAAACCTCCCAAAATTGAAGCTCAAATCAATGAACCACCACCAAAAGCTGCAGAAACAAGAGCCCTCACTGCTCCCTGGGATTCTTCCCCCACACAGGTATTAATCCCATTTTTATTTTGCAGCTGTTTTGCCTCTTGCTCTGACAGAAAACCCCAACTCCTGCCTTATCCCAACACTGAATCCTGACTTTATGGAATTGGGTTTTCTGGGAAGTTACTGCCCTTAGCAAAACCTGTCACCCTACTGAGAAAAAAAGATAAATTCTCAGCTTTTTGAAACGTGACAAACCAAGATTCAGTGTTGTTAATATTCCTGATCAGTGTAAAAGGAAAAGGGAAGAATCTGGAGTTTTTCAGCAAGGTCTGTCAGCTCTTCAGCCACACAGGCACTCAGTCCTTACCCTCTTACACAGCCACAGCTCCTAAACATATCCTGATTTTCCTCCACAAAACATGAAAAAGTTAAAAAATTTAATTCCTCCATTAAAAAAATCAGGAGAGCTGCTGCATCTGATTCTGAGAGCTGTTCACGACTCCAAGCTCTCCATCCTTCCCACCTCTGTCCCACTCCACCCTTTCTCCAGCTTCCCACAAATCAATCTGGAAGAGGAGGTGACTCTTTCTTTGCTTGGAGAATTCTTACCTTGATCACCATCTCAAAGGTGAAGACTCCTGTGAATATATAATCCAGGTATTTCAGAGCCTAAATGGGAAAGGAAAATGTATGTTAGGGAAGGCCACATTCTGGAATAACCTGCACAGGAGCAAGGAGAAGAACATCAAATCTAGCAATGGTCTGTTTGGTGTGATGAACAAATATCAGCTGATGGGTGTGTTTCAGATAATTCAGGCACAAAGCTGATTTAAAAAGCAGCATTTCCCCCAGTCCTTGCCAGTCTGCACCCATGGGTGGCTTCAGAGCACCTGCATTCCTGGCCTTTGACAGGGCAAAAGAGGGATTTCACGAGGAAATGTTTGAACACCATTTCCTGAAGAGTTTATTCACCAGCCTTCCCCACTGCAGAATGGTGTGTCAGCTTTGGGAGCTCCTCCATCGAAGCCACATCAGCCACACAATCTGTGATTCCCAAGTTCTCCAACTCAAAAGTGGTTGAAACAGCAGAAAGGGACAGGAATTGTGAGCACTTTGATAGTGAAACACAGTTCATTTGGGTGTGTTATCAAACAAAGCTCTGATTTTGCGTTGCCAGCGCAGCGCATCACCCCGAGGAGACGGAAGCGGACGTGCCACGTGCTGGGAGATGAAAAGCACCCTAACTCTGGGAATTCTGGGTGGGACTCACATCATTCCTGGGCGACTCGGCCTGGACTGGGTCCTCTGCAGCCAGGGCAATGCTGCTGAGGGCGATGACGATCAGGATCACCATCTCGAAGTAGCGCAGGTTGACGATGTAGTGGAAGAGACGCCGGATCCTGCGGGAACAGGAGCACAGGGTCATGGGGATGGGAGGGGTGGAAAACCGACCCAAATCCAGCAGGAACAGCCCCTTTGGGATTCCTACTGGAATGATGGGATGAAAATAAAAATCAGGCTCTAAATTCTGGTTTGCAGCAGATCTGTGGTGAGATTTAAATAAGGGAGTTCAATATCTCAGTGCTGCTCTCTACCCCCTCTGCAAAGCAACATCTATTTATCTCTCTATATATTTATCTATCTCTTTATCTATTTATCTCTTTATATACTTATCTATTTATATATATTTATCTCTATCTCTCTATCTTTATTTATCCATCTCTATCAATCTCTTTATCTATTTATCTAGTTATCTCTATTTATCTCTATTTTTTAGCCATTTATTTTCCTATTTATCTCTGTATTTCTCTCTATTTATCTATCTCTTTACCTCTTTATCTCTTTATCTATTTATCTATTTATCAATTTATCTATTTTTCATATCTATCCATCTCTGTTTATCTATCTCTCGATCTTTTTATCTATCTCTATATTTATCTATATCTTTATCTATTTATCTATTTATCTCTTTAGCCATTTATCTCCCAATCTATTTATTTCTCTATCCATTTATCTCTCTCCCCATCTGTCAAAAGAGCACCGAGAGCTTTCAAGAACCCAGACTCAATTCTACAAATTACATTTATGGCGCTCCCCGCCTCCTCCCTCTGAACTCCTGGGTTAACACCCTGAGAGCTCCAAACAAGGTCTGAAATCCTTTTAATGTCAAGTAATCCCTTTAAAATGTTGAGAGTCTCAGCTGAATTGGCCTTTGTGGCTCTGAGTGTTCCTCCCACCCATCTCACCCCGCCTGCACTTCAGTCCAAGTATTTTTCCAGCACAAATACTTCACAGGGACAGATTTGATTACTTCTCCCTAATCTTTTTATTCACAAATCGTGTCCAAGGAGAGTGGTAAATGCTCCCGTTCCTCAGCAATCCGAAACTCTTCGCAAATTTCAGCTGACAATTCCTTCTGCCCACAATTCCCCAATCCTTAACTGCACGCAGAGCTCTGCATTTGCACCACATTTGTCAGCTGAATGAAGGACTTAGCCCGAGAATCAAATTACAGATTTAACTCGCCAACAACTTTGTAATCTGAGAATGCATTTCAGCTCCTCGATCCCATTTTCTCTAAGCAAGTATCTCAAGCAAGCATTAAAGTCTATTTTTCATGTCTGCTTACACATCCCTTTTCTTTGGCTTGCTAATGGATTCAGAATGGCAAAGAGCTACAAATACCAGGGAAGCAAATTTGACAGAAAAGAACCTGAAGAAAAGTGCTTTTGTGGTTCCCTTAACTCCAGTTCTCAATCTGCCAGGAGGAGACAATCATTCCCGTGCTCCATGAAGCCATGGAAGCGAAAGGCAGCATTCCCAACAATTGCAGCTTTAATTCCTGCATCAAACTCAATCCATCAATGCAATAACCAGCCCCTATTTTTAGCTCCCCATCATTCATAACCAGCAGTGAGATGTGGGAGCGTTTGTGAGCTGCCAGTGGGGCTGGAGGAATCACAGCCCTGAGTGCTGTGAGAGAGTGGTGGCACTCAGAGAAATCCATTTCATTTCTGCTTCCCTGAGCTGTCCTCCCCTCTGGCAGCACCGGGGTCATGGAGCCCCAGGAGGGTTTGGGAGGGAGATGGCAGCACTGAGGGGGGAAAAGCTTCCTGCCCCAGAAAGAGCTCTCTGGAGAAGCCAGAACAGCTGGGAGCAGGCAGCTGGGGCTGTGTCTTGCCCTGAGGAAGAAAAACAAATGCTGACATCCATGGAGTTTGGTCTTTGTCGTGTTATTCCCCCTTGGCTTGGTTGTAACACGTTTTTTCTCCCAGTCAACTTGGTTTTTCCACTGAGGTTATTTTGGGGGGGGAAGGTGTAAGCTGGAGAAAACTGCAAAGAGGAGAGGAGAGGA
>VZRP01016558.1:6274-30876 GCA_013397995.1 Malurus elegans
AAAAAAAAAAAAAAAGACAGGAGATTTCTTCCCTTTTGCAGGTGGAAAATACCAGTGAATATATTTGGACCAGTACATTCCTCTTTGGGACAATGATGGCTGACTGAGGAAAAGAGCTAGACAGAAAAGTTAATCCATGTGGTCTCAGCTAACCATCTCAGTTTTTAAGATGTCTGTAGAAGGATCTCTGTTAGGTGGATCTCTGTTAGACAGGTTCTTATGGGAATGAGGTCATGAATCGCTGTTACTGAGCAACCCAGACTGCAAGATAGAACAGGATGAGATAGAAGAGGATGGGAAAGAGGAGGACGTGACTACAGCGGTGTAACACATACCTCGCACTGACCATGAAGAAGAAACATAGTAAGAAGCAAGAACAAAGAGCAATTGAAGAACAAAAGAACAATTGAAGAAAGAGCAAAATGCTGAGAACGTTGATTTAAAACTGCAAGGCATACAAAAACATGCTTTTGCAAATATACCAATCATATGTTGAGATGTAATAGACAGACTGCTAAATTAACCAATGAATAATTGCTAATCATATAGAGAGGCTGGCTTATGAAAGTAGGTAAAAAAGAGCTTGTATTAGAAATAAACCGATCATGCTCATCATATTGGTGTCTGCGTGACCTCTGTTCCCCGTCGACCACAGATGTCATTTTAGGGAGGCACTAGAAAGGTCTGAAGAGGGACCACATGTCACAAAAGAAAACCAAAAAGACATTATCTGCTCTTGAAAGGTTTATGACAAAGGCACCTAGCTTCAAACCAAAACCAAGCCAAAATGAAATAAATTCTGTTGCTGATGTTTCCAGGCTTCTGTAGAACATATATCTTGCCTTTATCATCAAATGCAAGGGTAGCATATATTTAAGATTATGAGTTTAAAAATTCCCCACTTGTATCTAATTAATTCTGCTCAGGAAGATTCTTCCAATTGCTACTTCATAAATCCTGCTGGATTGAGCTCAAAACATACTCTCTTACTGTTGTGGGTTAAGGTTTCTCCTTTTGTTTCCTTTCTTGAGGAATTTTTCTTTCCCATTTTGTTGCTGGGACACACTGATTGCCAGGTCATCTTTTTGAAGGCTAGGCGATTGGTAAAGACAAAAGAACCTAGCCCTACCCAAAAAGTCTCCCTAAGCACTTCTCTTGCCTGGCAGTTTGTTTTTTTTTTTTTTCTCTATTTGGAGAGAGGGAAGTTCTCACAGGGTTTTGGGCTCGGGGAGGGCGTGTGTGTGTGGGGTGGGGGGTAGCTTCACTTCCTGCCCTCCTTGGCTCGGGGGAAGATGGTGGACCTAGTGTCTGCAGGGGAGAGCTCTCCTGCTGCCACTGCAGAGCAGAGCCCAGCATCTCCAGTCGTTGGTTCCTGTTTGCTGCACTGTGATCTTCTGCCCCAGTGCCTTGCCGGGGAACCCTGAGATTCCAGCTGCAGTGGTTGAGTTCTGCTCCATCCCATCTGCAGCCACAGGATTCTGCTCATCTCTTTGCTCATCCGGCCATTCTGGGTTTCCGTGCTGTCCAGAGGAGCACTGAGATCGGCGTTATCCAATGTGAGTTTGTGGAGGAACCTCTGCCGGTTTATGTCTGCCATTGGCCACTGGGAGATCTGAGCCAGCCGGGACCTGCGCCACAGTGCCCCCTGCAGCCGCCAGGGAATTGACCCGCCCTGCTTGGCCAGGAGCCAGCAGCGTCCCTGCCGACTGGGACCGTAACTGCACCAAAGGGGAGGGTGTGTCTCTGTGTGAGACTGTCATTGGGTTTGTGGCTGGGTTGGGTGTTGCTATGGTTGTTGTTACTTGTTTCACCTTGTTATACATATTAGTAAAAACTGTTATTCCCTTTTACCCATATTCTTGCCTGAAAGCCCGTGATTGTCAAAGCTGTAATAATTTGGGGGGGCGGGTCATACCCACCACTCCAAGCCCTGCCTTCATTGGCAAGCACCTGTCTTTCAAACCAAGACACTTATATATTCTTGTTTGGTGAAATCTATACATCCCTGTCTCCAACCTTCAGCTTCAAGGCAACAACAGTGCTCCTCATGATTGTGCAGGAATGAAAAAGTACCACCATGTTGGATTAATGCAGATTCCCAGGGATATCTCTCAAACTTTTCCCCAACACAAAATTTTACATGAATTTTATTAAATGCATATTGCCATTTAGGACATATGTTCAGTGTAACACAAGTTTGACAAAAGATTGATAGAGAAATTTTAAAACTCCTAATAGATGCTATATAATGTAGCAGCATTTGTTTTTATCACAGAATAGTTCAGGTGAACTTTGACACAGAGGAAAACAGCAATGGGCAGAGAATCATGAGTAAATCTTTATACATTTCCTTTGCTATGTTTCCCTGATTTCTCCCCTAAATTTTTTGTGTATAAATCATTAAATTATCAAATTAACTGTCTTGAAAAGATGAAGAACACTGACAAGATTTTGTGAGTTTGGAAACATGAACCTAGAACTACTTATGTGCCTAGTGAAAATGATGTCACATTTCTAATGGGTAAGTATGACAAAGGTCTAAACATTAAGAACCAAGCTCCTATAGAAAGAGGAGTGTTTGTCTTTGGAGTTTTTTCTCCTAAAATGAGCATTTAATAGTTTCATAAATTCTTTTCATTATTATATTTATCATATATTATTCTGAAAGCGAAAATTTCATATAATTAAAATTGACTTTGCACTGAAATTAGCAGATTGCTTCAAGGCAGATTTTTACTAGCCTCCATAATTCAGAAAATGGAATGTCTTTTCGAAAGTATGTGAAAAATAGAAGAGTATTGTCTCGGGTGACCCAAAAAAATGTGTATTTTATTCTATTTCGTCTCTACATCAATCAGTGCAGTTTGTGTTACTGTCCCTTTCAGACCTGGGGGGCAAAATCAAAATTGGCATTTTTCATCCCAAGTTTGCAGGGACTTTGGTTTCTTGGGTTCCCTTTAACAGGTAGGGAACAGGAACACAGAGCCTTCTTCAGTTCTCACCAGGCTGCCAAGACAGTTAGCTGGGGCAGGTTTTCTGAGCCAAGACAGTGCAAGGTCTTCTTTTGTTCCTCTCTGAGGTCTGTGGGAAGTTGCCTGCCACAGATCTCCAAGAAACTGCAAATTTCACAATCCAAAACTGTTTCAGAGTGCTTTTCACAATATGCAGTTGTACCACTGACACAGAGCCACTGGAGTTGGGGCTGTGGGTTTCAATGCCCAGTGAGTTCATTTTCTCTTCCCGCAATGCAGCAGCAGCTCAGGACTGAGGAAATACCTCATGAAATATGATTGAAGGCTTCTGCCTTTTTCATGGTGGGTTACATCATTGATACATACCGTACAGTCAAGTCTTTCCATGTTAGACACTAATTTCAATTAATTTTTTCCAGTTCTTTTCATCTTACCATAAACTTTCCCGATATACTCTAAATATGTGATACTTTACATAAATGTTCTCCAGCTTTGTAAAAAAGTGCATTTCATCAGCATACTCCTATTTTTGTTCAAGACTATTAATAAAACCACAACCCCAAACTGTTATAAATACCACTCACTGGAGAACACCATAATCAGTTTAATATCTCTTTTTTTTTTTGTTAAGTCTCATTAAACCACAGCAAAGATAACGCAAAATATACCACCCACTTTGCAGTCTGGAGCAACAGAGTTTAAAGCCTTAATTAAACCCCATTTCAGTGGCTTTAGTAAATTTACAAAATTGGTGGACTAGCACAAAATGCAGTGATAACTATATTAGTCACATATGATATCTGAAACTGCACTCTTTACTGCTGCAGGATCCATTTTTATAATAGGTAATTAAAAAGGATTAAACTAACAAATCTTCAAAAGTAATACCATCAATTATGTTCTGTGTTAGAACATGGTCTTAAATTTATGCCAGCAAAGACAGATTCTTTTGAGGAGGTGATGGCAAAGTCTTTGGTCCTTTTAGACACAAAGTATTTCAGAGCTTTGATCCATATCAGGTAAGAACAAGTAGGAAGAAACAAAAACTATTTTCATAATATATTAAAATAAAATTGTCAACACTCAGCTTTTTAAGACTATTAAGCAAGCTTTGGATTAGCTAACAGAGCTTTTAAACTCAGTTTGGCCTGCCAAAGACACATTGATACTTGATGCTGTTGAATGTGGAAACCATCTTCTCACTAATTCACAAAGACAGCAGCCTTAGCTGTACATTTATATATATTGACTGAGAAGCATGGAGGGAAAATTGGAGAACTGTCTTTTATCTGTAATTGACAGTAGTAATGCTTCCAGATGTTTCCAGTGTGGAAAGGCAGGAGTTAATTTAAAGCATCCCTAGTGTTAGGGCATAGCAGGCTGCTTTGCACCGTATCAGACCTCTTGCCTCAACTGGCAGTCAGCATAAGCTCACTGACTCTCCTTTGCCTTGTATTGATGCCTGATGACTTTTGCTTTTCCTTTTTACGCTTTCTGTACCCTCTATGCATCCGCCCGTTTCCCTTAGCCCACATGTTTGTAATTCCTGAAGCTGGATATTCCAGCTTAGTTTAGGAGTTCTGCTGGGCAGAGAGACCAAACATCCTGAGGAACGGCTCAGTGTGCCCTCTGCTATCTTAAACCCGAGCTCCAGCCTTGGGTGAAGCCTTCTCTCTGGAACGTCTTGTGTAAACTGGGCTCTGGCCTCATCTGGGGGGGGATTCATTAGAATAGGGGGACATTACTGCATTTGTTAAGTTTCTTATTGGGGAATCCTAGATAGATATGCTAATTCCTGAAACCTATAAAACTTGTACCCGTGCTGTACACGGGTGTGCATTCTGCCATCAAGTTGTGCACCTGGGATCCCAAATACCGAGGTAAAACCCTTTTTAACCTCTTAACCGTGTCTGTGTCATTATTAAAAACTGGCCTTTTAAGGCAACAGTATAATAAAGGTTTAATAGGTTTTACATAATTTTTACAGAACAATTACAAAGGTAATTTAAGCCTACCCTTTGATTTTTCACTGGACTAGACTGGTAGTATTCTCAGAGAAGCAAATTACAAAACTACAAAAACACACCCTGCTTGCGCACAACTCCCTTGGAGCATTCAGTATCAGCCCATCATGCCTGCTGCTGGGAAGCTAGAGCACTGCAACCTGCCCAGTCATGATCTATACTTTAAGTTCAATGCATATTATTGTTTAATCTCTCATTGAGAGGAGTGTTGAGATCTAGACTGGTCATGAAATATGCTGCTATTTCAGACACCAGCAGTAAGTGTGATATATCAGTTATAATAGCTGCAAGTGGAATAACTGCATGTATAGACAATATTACAGGCAGCTGGAAAGACTGTTACAGCCGATCAACTCATTATAAACCCATACCACAACAATGAAAATAAAGCTGTAGAAACATAAGATCACTGAGGTTTAAAAGATAAGATCATAAGTCTTATCATAACTTATAAGATCATCAAGTCTAGCTGTTAACCTAGCATCATGGTAGAATTTCATGTATATTTGACATTGCTTGCAAAAGTAGAATACTGAATAAAACTGCAGCTATATCTGAAAAATATTTCACAGGTGTGAGAGAGAATGCCCTGTGGTCCTGTAACATAAAGGACACATTTTTTAAATGGCCTACTACTAGCAAGAACAAATAATGACTGCAAATAACTACAAGTAAAATGCATTAGTACTCTTCTGTAACTCAGTTCTCAAAAGAATTTGTGACAGATAAACCTAGAAATTCTGACAAAACATATATTTAGTAGATGGTGTGCATTATAGATTAGTTTACAGGCAATATCCTGTCCAGAGCGATGCCTTATCAATCAGGCTAATATGAAATAGAGGCCAGAAAAGTTAAGAGAATGAGAATAGACAACTTTTAATACAGGCCTGACAGGCCTACTGGTACATTAGGGCAGACAAAAGCCTCCTGCTGAGGCTACACCCAAAATGGACCCCGAGTCACGAGATCTTCACCTTTTATAAGTTGTGCCTTATTAACATGTTGGGTCTTAATTCTCCAATGACCTTTTACAGGTGATGATGTCAACCACCCCAAACTTGCTCCCCCGCAACTCGCTGTTGTTTACATATTTTGGGGCTCTGAGGCAGCGAGGTGTCCTTGGATTCAGGCTCAGAGAGGAATTGTTTTGTCTCAAGATGGGAGAACGGTAGTTTTTATTGTTGTACTAGAAAAGTACAAGAATGTAGACGCATGAAAATAAGAAACTAAAAATCCTAAGGCATCAAGAGGAACTTGTTCATAAAAAAGTAAAATTATGTGGTTAAGCAAATTGAAAAATAGCTATTTTATCTACTACAGAATTAAAAACAATGTTCAAATGGCTCAAGAGTACCCAAGCATTTTTGATAAATAATAAAGAACTCAAAAGAATTTTCTTAGATTGTAAGTGAAAGGGAAAACTCACATTCCTAACTTTGATCAGTAAAATAAGAGGGAGTTCAGCTTTACTAATCAAAAATCAAACCCAGACTTGCATGCAATAAGAATATTTAATGTGTTTGAGTTATACACCTGCGCACTTATGCTAGCTTATTAACAGTGTTCAAAATATAAGATTTTGAAAAGTTTTTGAGATTAAAAAACTTCTGCAAAGGAGATTTATATTTTTCATTACCTTTTGAATTAAACTGGTCTGCACTCTTCAGTCCTTCTTTAGTTTAGGCATTAGTGTTGCTGTTTAGAGGTACATCAAGGGCTATAAAAAAATATTTGGTAACACATAATTTTTACTGATTTGTATAAGCCTAAAGAAAGGTAAAAAATATTCTGCAACCTTCCAGTGAAGGACTGGTAGCTAAACTTCAGTGGGTTCACAAATTTGGACAAAGGTTGATTTTTTTTTTTTAATCTCTTTATCTGGAAACATGGCTGACAATGTTTCATAAGAGCTGGTGTTCTCCTAGGAATTCAAAATACTTTTGGCTTCCCCAATTCAAAAACAGATTAAGAATAATGTTTCTGCCAATATTTTTGTACTTCCATTTCCAGACATGGTTCAAACCAGGAAGGGAAGACCTATAAAAAAATAAATACAATAGACACATAAAAGAAACTTTTTCAACTATTAAAAAGTTTCAACTTCAGGTTTAAATGAAGGTACATGTTCATTCTGTATCTTCAGTGCTAATTTTCTTATGTCCCTGAAATAAAATGCACCATACACAAGAACTGTGGTGAAGATCTGTGTGAAACATTTGCAAAGGGTTTTTCCATAGCATTGGGTGTTGACTGAACATTACATGACAAAGTGCTTATAAATTTTTCTAGGTGCCTTTCTGCATTTTTTTCACACTTGAAACAAATATACATAATATTAGATCCAAACTTAAGCTGCTTACAAACTGTACATTGGAGATACTGTCAACATATATTGAAAAAAAAGATCATAAGGGCATTAGAAAAAGTGTTTTAATGATCACATGCCAAAAGCCTGAGAGAAGAAAAATAGTGCAATCAAAAATAGTGCAAATCCAGCCTGAGAGAAGAAAAATAGTGTAAATCAAAATGATCAATAAATTTACTCACACCTTTGTCACACTAAGAGTACTGCCCATTTACTTTATCACTGATCTATTGATGGCATGAAGAAATTAGGATCTTCATGCTCTGTGCTACAGAAAGGCACCATTTCCTTACTGAACTCTTAGACTGAAGGAAAGATATTTCCTGTTTGGTCTCCCATTTTCAGAGAAAGTCATGTTTGTCCCTATTTCTGTTTGAAACTGGAATACTTACAGGATTTGGTTCTGCAAAGTTAATTTTCATTTGTCCTTTGAAAGGCCACAATATGCTTAAAAATGCAGAAATAATAGAGATGTATAGACTCATTATGAAAAAAAAACCCCACAAATTTGGGGAAGGAGAGAGTAAAGAAGAAGAAAAAATAATTCCAAGGAAAATGTATGCTAATTCTTTTTTCTTCAGAACTTTGACCTCTAGAAGTATTTATCATATGGTTTACAGAAACAACATTTATAGGCTTAAAAGTATGTTTATCTGCTTATATAATTTGAAATCTGCTTTTGACCATTTGTGTTTAAGTAAAATTTTCTCCTCTGGAAGTTTCACAAATCAGCACAAATTCTTCTTGTCATGGTTTGACATTGGCCAAACACCAGGCACCCATGACAGCTGCTTACTTGCTCTCCCCTGCCACAGCTAGGCAGGGAAGAGAATAAAAAAAGCAATAAAGGGGTCATGAGTCAAGATAAGGACTGGGAGAAAACATTCCAAGGGCAAAACAGGCTCAGCTTAGTGGTACAAAGTAAATTTATTACTAACAGAGTCAGAGGAGGATAATGAGAAGTAAAATAAGCCCTTAGGAACATTGTTTCCCTCCCCAACCACTCCCTCGTTCCCCCTGACAGCAAAGGGAACAGGACATGTGGAGTTTGGTCAGCTCATCACTGAGATCTTCTTCCACTGCTCAGGGAGAGGAGTTATTCCCCTGCTGCATGAGTCACCCCCATGGAAGGTAGTTCTCTGTGGACTTGTCCTGAGTGGCTCCAGTCTCATGAGCAGAAGTTGTCTCAAAACTGCTGCAACGTGAGTTCTTCCCACAGGCAGACAGTCTTCCCAAAACTGCTGTGGTGTGGGTCACTAATCCACAGGGTGCAGTCCTCCAAGGACAGGCTGCTCCAGCCTGGAAGCAGGGCTCCCTCTCTCCACTGGGACTCGCACTGGACCACAGCCTCCTCCAGGTATCCACTCACTCTGGCGTGGGCACCTCCCACACAGGCTGCAAGTGGATCTCTGCATCCCCCGCAGACCCCCATGAGCTGCAGGGGCACAGCTGTTCCACCACGGGCATCACCATGGCCTGCAGAGGAATCTCAGCTCTGATGCCTGGAGCACCTCCTCTCGACCTTCTCTACCCACCTGTATGGTTCCCTCACATGTTCTCACCTCCTGCTCTTCTCTGGTTAGAAATAAAACTGTGCCTTTCTTTATTTTGATTTTCTTCTTAAATATATTACCACAGAGGCATAACCAACATATCTAATTGGCCCAGATTTGGCCAGCAGCATGTCCATCTTCACAGCTATCAGGGATTGGCTGTGCTGGACATGATGGAAGCTTCCAGCAGCATCTCACAGAAGCCATCTTGAAAATTCTCCGCACACCCGCCCCCGCAACCAAAAACCAGGCCAAGCAAAATGAGGCCGAAAGGCAGCATTGCGGCCCTGCAGGTGCTGAAGTTGGATTTCAGCCAAGAATTGTGTATCCCTAAGATGTGCTAAAAACAGAGGTGAGTCTGAAAGTTTAAATGAAGACCGAGGGGACAGAGGAGGACAAGGAGGACACATTACCAAGACAGCATAGCAAACGGCCTTGGGCTGACTGTGATAAAAGGAAGAAAGAATGTTGAAGAAGAACAAAGCCAGATGAGGCTAGATGTCAAAGACAAAGTAAAAGAAACCGCAAAGCTAACAGCACAGCAGCTTTTCCAACTATTATAATGCACCAATCATATGCTGATAAGTACAGAACAGAGTGCTAATTAGCCAATAAACAGCTGCCACTTACGTGGAAAACTTAGTATATGCGATGTTACTAAATAGATAAAAGGGGCCCAGCCCAATAACAAAGGGATCTTTGCTCATTGCTTAAGTTGTGTTTGTGCATCTCTACTGCAACACACACCTATAAAGCATTTTCAGCTGTCCAGAGAGTAGAAGAATATATTTCAAGACAAAACAACATGAGAAGAGGAAAGGAAAAGTAGTGTACTGAGGTAATAACATTTGAGGAACTATTACACCCCTCTTCCATTCCTTAGCCTAGGCTACTTCAAATACTGTGAAACTTAGAGAATTTTAAACAAAGCAGGGAGATTAAAGATCTTTAAAATATTGATCAGAAGCAGAAAAGTAATAAGAAAAAAGCCAAAGAAAAAGAAACCAACAACAACCAATTATGAAGGAGCTGTGATTTACAAACAATATTCTTTAATTTAGTGTCCCCAGCATCCTTCAGAGGCTGAGACTTTCTGTCCTCTTCCCAATCTTGTCATTGCGTACATCCCAGGACATGGATCCCAGTTGCTTGGCTTTACCACCATCTAGTTTCATATTGTGGGCCACAATAGCAGGTCAACAGGGACTCACCCAACTGGTGGCTGAAATCTTTTTGCATATCTCATAGCTCACCTGCAGACAGGGATCAGGTAATTATCTCTGGCCCTGTTTCTTCCTCCTCTTGTGAGGGCCCTGCTTGCTCATCATCCCTTACTAAGCAAACTGATTTGGTCTTGCATTTCTTCCTACTCTGAAAAATATCATCACAAGAGGCACATAAGAAACATCCATGTGAAAAATGGGATTCACTTTCTTGTTAAAATTTAAAGGGTTTTAATAAATGACAATAGGGTACATAAAAGCAAAAGGATATGACGTTGGGTGCTTGGCGATCTGCCAGAGGCACATCGGGTATTGTCAGAAACCTCTTTAAATACATTCTGTGTTACATCAGCCTAATGCCTATTCATAGACATTTATGCATATTTAAACGTGTCTAGTAACTTTAACATGGATCTGCCTTTTTACAGTCTGGTTGTTTTATGCTCCTGGGTTCATGTTTGTGTGGCACCCATACCACAACTTCAGCAGATGGTCCTTGCTGATAGAGAAGTATTTATAACAGGGGTCCCAATGCTCCTGACCTTTCCATGCAGATGAGCCCATCTGAAGGTTGGGGGTCTCGCCAGCCAGACTTCTTTTGCTGCAAAGGATGGATGTTTTACAAGCTCCTCTGACCAGAGATTTTTTTTCTAATATGCATACCAAAGCAACTATTATGGCATTTCTCTTTTTGGTCAGGTTCTGTGTTGATAGCCTTGGGGAAGGTGATCCTTTTCTCATGCATTCCATTCTCCTTTTCTTATATTTTGGTCAGTGTAATTGCAGCCAGGGCACCATTCATAATCTCAATGAGTCTCCCTGTAGCTTCTTGGATAGCTTTGCTATAATGTGCAAAAAAATCCTACATGGAAAAGTTTAAATCACAATCTACAATATTTCAGTTATTGCAAGATAATCAAAAGTGTTCTATAACTACATCTGAATTACAAAGAAAATAAGAACAGTAATTATTTCACAATCACTTTACATAACAAAACTTCTACAAGTAAGACGACATTATATCATGATGCAAAACACATAGCATCTACCTTTAATCTCTGCGAGAACCAACACTACAATACGTTTTTATCACACATATAGCACTCATCTTAATATTTGCGAAAGCCAAGACTATGATATGTGTTTATAACAATATACATACAGGGTTAGGCACCACACTCACATGAACAGACCAAGCAACATTGTGACCAGGGGCTCTGTACCTAATACACAAATGCTTAGATCAAATATTTTTCCAGCCTGTTCTGGACAGATTTGTTATTATTTCAACCCTTTGTGCCCTACATTAAGCATCAAATAGGGCTGCTGTGATTTAGGAAGAGTATTCCCCAATTTAATATTCACACTAAAAAGACCACAAACTATTATAATGCAACTTCCAATGGAAGGCACAAAAAGCAGAGATCACAAGTGAGATAAGAACAATTTACTGGAAACAGCAATGAAATAAGACAACAAGCAGTAACAGTGACAGTATTAATAGCAAAAGTGAGGGTGATTCACATGCAAAAATGTTCACCATGGACCCAGACAATGACACAATGGCAGACCATGCTGCTATCTTTTTACTCCTGGATGTCATGCCCTTCTTCTCGGACAGTCCCTTTCCTCCACTCCTGGCAATGACATGAGGTGGTATCAACTAACGTTGAGGACCTGGCCAAAACTAGGACAGAAGATTAGAGAGAGAGGTTGGAACTTTCCACTGCAGATAGTTTCATGTAATGATAAATTGAAACTGCCTGAGGAGTAGCTTGGGAAAGTTAGGGTTCATTCCTAGCTGAAATGAAAACAGGTAATTCATTGTAGCCAATGTCCTTTTAACCAGCTGAATATGTAGTCAATACTTGTCTGTTTTACAGGAATTTGTACCGTAGGGCTATCCAACAAATACAAACCTGCCAAGAAATACCATTAAGCATACTCGCTATGGCAAAGTGTGAGCTTTTCTAAAGACTGCAGGCTTCAATGCAGAATCTAAGTAGAATCTAAGTACATCTAAGGATGTACTTTAACCAACTAAAAAATGACTCAATATAGAAAGTAGAGCATTTGCAGCTCCCAGATACCACCAAATAAATCCCCAGACCAAACCTGAGCTCCTTCTGTGAGATCTTGAAAACAGTAATATCTAAGCTGAATAATTTGCATATGATCAGATCACAAGCTGAAGTTCAATGTGTTATCTGGATTTATTCCCATACTCTTAAGAACCAGTTTCTGTCTCCACCTTTACCTAATCCTGGGCAGAAATAAGATCACAGTTTCTACAGGATTTGTGGCAACTCTTGCACATCATTCGCACTTCCTCTTCTATTGACTGTTCCAAATTGTAATATTCAAGTAGTTATTCCCACTGTAGGCCTGAGCAGTTTTCTAATGACAGATCCTTCATCCCTAAAATTATCTTCTGAATTAACTCTACCAAAATAACTAAGTGGTCCTTCCAGATGATGATTTAAGCACATGTTGTTCTAAAGATGGGCATTTTGCATTGTGGTCAGCCTCAATAGACTATTTTCAAAGTTAAAAAACTGTCATTTTCAGCAAGCTCTACAACTCAGTAATTATTTCTGCACACCGTATTTTGAAATTTGTTTTGGGAACTGAGTGCTTTGTTTAGAGCTTAGGGATTTTGTCTGTCACAATTACTCTACAACCTAACACAAAAAGTGTATCAGGGAATTCTAACACACCCCTTTGTCAGATGAGTTTTCTAATTTTGTTGTGAGCCCTGAAACAACGCGTGCGCATAAAAGTTTCATACTTGTCTCAACAAGATCTTTATCAAATACTCTTAGCCTGAAGCCTATTTCTCTGCAGAACTTGCAAAAACCCAATACAATGAAGCATTTTTCTTCTTTTCAGAACTTACCATGAACACTTCAGAATACCCAAACAGAACTAGATAAGCAAAGTGAATTAGGGAAAAACAAAGCTTGCTTTTGCTTTGTTTCAATGGACACCAAAGTCCATAATAAGGCACTCGAGATCTCTACACATAAGATGTGGGATACTTGATGTAGAGTCAATTATCAACAGTCAGTAGACAGAGAAATGTGCCTGAAATCATGCCTTGGCAAGTATTAATGTGTGCATTCAGAATTCATTCCTTAAGGTGGACAAATAAGCTCCTCCATGAAACATGTACATAGTTATTGTACTAAAACAATTACTTTAATCCAGTCCTTATACAATCCACTCAATGTGGAACAAAACATTCAATTTCCTTATTTAGGTCATATGATTCATTAAAGTAAAAGAGATAGAAAAAGAGCATTGGCAGGAGATTGTAATTCTTAAAATGTCACTGAAAACTAGTCCTTAAATCTGAAATTTCACCAGGATTAAGAAACACTCTAACTAATCTATATTCTGAACTTAATTTCCTACAGCATGGTTTATGACACAATTTAAACACCTATGTCTTTGTACTCAACGTTTAAATTCTTCTCCAATGGATACATAATTTCAGTTTTGGGTTATATTAGCTGTTCAATGACTTAAATGTGGTGTTTAAATAAACTGTTACATGAAATGAAAATACCAATTGACATTTTATATAATGTATGATGTTAGTACATTATAATCACTTTCACACACTAGTTTCCTTTTTTTGTGCATAAATTCTTCTATTTGTACAATGCTATTAATGTAACAATTGGCCCTTTTCTTCAAAAACATTTTTACACTAGTTATGGTTGTATTCCACTATGGGGAACTGCAGGGAGTTCTTTTAAAACGGATGATCTACGACAAAATTAAGACAAGCAAATATTACATCTGAGAACTGTTCATTGGTAACAAAAAGAGCATTGCCCTATTAAAGAAAAGTAGAAAAGGGGAAAAGAAGAAAGAAAATTAAAGATAATGGTGGGGAGGGAAGAGAGAGAGGGAAGACAGAGAGGAAAACTGGGTGCTACCACCAGAAGGTTGGGTTGTGCCATCGAAGTGGCAGGGGGTGTGTGCACACTCCCTGCCAGGCAAGTCTGTGCAGCTCTCAGAGAGGCACGGCTTCACAGGCACAGCTCCCACATCTATGGGCAGCCATCGATGGGCATGCAATGAGTGGGGATCAGGCAGTAGGCATAGAACCCAGGACAGGGTTGTGGCAAGCAGGGTATCAGACAGGAACAAAGGGGAGCAAGGCAGGCAATGGCTGGAACAGGTGAGTGTAATAGCCTGATAGTAAGAGAAAGGCTTCAAGAAAATGCTTCGTCATTATATCTGCTTATCATGATCACTCTTGAGCACCTGAAGACTACATGCAAGACGGACTGTAGAAAGTCCGACTTGAGGCCCATAAAAAGGAAGTCACAACTGGTGCAAAATGGGGAGGGGAAAGTGAAGGGCAGAACCCCTGGCCTTCGCCTTTCCCCCCCTCCACCACCACCATCACCTGCTGCCAGACACCCGGAGACCTCCCAAAGCCAACGCTGCCCGCTTGAGGGAAACCTCCCGATCCTGCACCCGTGGACCTAAATCACGAGTGAGTTGTGGAAACCCTACTCCTGCTCCTGCCTTCCGGGCTGTGGAAACCTCGAGTTCCTCGAAAGTTTGCCTGCAGCGACCGGGCACTGCGTCTGCCTTTTGGAGGACGGGCTACCACATTCCAACCAAACTACCCTCGAGACCAGAGGAGGCAGGTAAGACGCTTCAAACAGCAGGAAGAAAAAGGCACAAAACGCTCCGCTTACCCCCAGCAGCAGTAAAGGTAGCAACAGTGTGGTGGTGAACTATCCTACACTTTTAAAGTAACCTTGGCTTTTCTTTCTAACTTTCCTCTGCTTTTCCTGTTCTTTCCTCTTGCTTCTCTTATTAAATAAAAGTATATCAATTTTTTGACATTGACATTTAATCTCATTTGGTTTTAATCTCGTTTTGGGAATATTTTGAACCTTTTTTTGTTCGGTCTGCTTTTTTTCACACAGTAAGTTTCCTCTGCTCTTCTGTGATTGAATTGGATTGTAACAGTGAGGGAGGAGAAATGGTAGAGCAGGTCACAGACTACACATGAGGCTCGAAGGTCAGCCAGTGTCCAGCCAAGTGCCCAGGGAGAGGGAGAGAGGATGAGTCAATGAGGCAAATAAGGGCAAAAATGAGGTCAAAAGAGCCAAAAAGCAGGCTGAAGCCAGGGCAAAAAAAAAAACAGACAAAAGCAGGCTGGAATGCAAATGAAAAAAAAAGACCAAAAGTTTTTGACGCAGTTACTTTTATACCCCCTGGCTCTTCCAAGAGTCTGCTGACAGGTATCCACTGGTCCAGTCCAACATTCCACTGGAGTCCATTGATGGAGATCTTTTGCCATCTGACTGGAGAACCTCTCTGGAGGGTGCAGTGTCTTTGGTGTTCCCCTGCTGACTGCTTACTCCATGTGAGATATGAAATGGTTGCCAGGCAAAGTCTCCCCAGAGACAAGGCTTTCTCCCATCTTCTTATAGTCACCTCCTGCAAATGGCACATGTGCAACCCCTCCTCCCCATCTCAACAGTGTTGAGGCAGAAATCAAATTAAATTGGCCCCTCACAGTTACCATGTTTATTTTTCCTTTGTTATCAGAATTGCAGAAGATTAGACATATTCTGTTTCACAATCTTGAACCTGGGAAGGAACAACTCCAGGCACCAGTACGTGTGCCAGCACATACTTCTCTGGAAAGTATCTCTGCAGAGATGCAGAGCCCTGTTGATCTCAGGCTAACCATTCGTTATCATTCTCTCCCAGGAATAAGAGCTACATTCAATTTTTTTTTTCTTTTTTTTTGTGATAATACTGGAAAGTATTACAGTAGTGCAATTATCCTCCATGAAAAGGTCAGATATCAAATCTACACAAAGTGATTAAATGCTCCTGAAATCCAGCTTGGCAAAATCATGAGTGATCACTTGGAAAACATTAGGTTTACACATCATAATCATAATGCAGAAGTACTGAAGCATATTTTTTAAACGATGACCTTTAAGACACTTTATAGTTTTAAAGTAGTGACATTACAGTCTAGAATCTAATGCCTAATCTAATCCCTACACATACTAGGAAGATTATTTCCTCTAAATAATGCCAGGAGCCTTTGAGGAACCCTTTAAAGGACACCTTCTGGAACACAGTGCTATAGCAGTTGTATCTCAATGCAGAGGCTTATATCAAGACTGATAAAACATCTGCAACTCTCTCTCCTAATTTTAATTGAATTCTTTTCACAATGCCTTTCTTAGGTACTGCCAAATACCTTGAAAAGCACCACGTCTCAGTATAAATATTTTCATTTTTCCCTTGGGAGCCAACAAGCTAATTAACAGAGTAAAAAAAAAAAACAGCTGGAAGTCCATATTGGATTTGAAACACAACTTTCATCCAAAAATAATCTTTAAATAATAATCAATATTTTGCTTGCTACAGTCTACAGACTCTTACCAGAGCTTGTCTTGAGATTTGTATGTTCTGGTACTCTTGAATGCTATCTTTACACAGGTTTCATCATTTTCATTTTCATCATTTTCATCATTTTCTCATCATTCATGCAGTTATTCCAGGAAAAGATAGTCTCCTAGATTGTTTCTCATTCAAAATAAATAGTGGTACATGGTACCATATTTTCTATTATGTGATATACTTTAGTTGGTTTGGCCTCCACTGTGACTTGTAAAGTTTTCAAAGAATGGAAATCCCAAGAGCAAGTGTTACTGTGTGTACCAACATACATGTCCAACAAATACTACGGTGCAAAAACATTGCACCAATGCCATTTTTTTCACCAACATGCAATGGATTATATTTGAAGACCACAGCATTCAGTATATTTTAATTTGAAAATACATATGTAAGAAATCAAACAATAGAATTCAGTGTTGTGAACTACAAATAAAGGTTTATAAGTTGCACATTCACCTTTGTGCACCACTGCATAGCACACACTACTTATATTAACAGTGCATTGTGTTGCATTGACAGAAAATATGCCAATCAATGGAAATTCAAGCAGATAGGAACTATTTCCAAGCAAATTATCTTTTCCCCCCTTATGCAAAATTACCACAAGAGAGATGGCAAATTAAAAGGTTCTTTTAATTTATCTGCTCTTCATAGATATTTGCACAGAAAAGTAGTCTCTTTCCTAAAAGTTAACAAATTAGAAGAATAGACTGTATATATATGAAGACATCCATTTTCTCCCTGGGCAGGTTTAGAGTTCAACATAATCCCCTTTTTTGACTAAATAACATCCCCGCAGCTGAACATTGCAATGTCCAGTGCCAAAAATATACTTTAGAAGAAGAGGTAGACAAACTAAGGTCCCAAAACAAAATTATTTTAGTTTTAGAAGACAAAAGGGAAGAAGACCATAGCAATGAAATAGCTTAATTGAGACGCAAGCTTCCTGAAACTGTAGGTTGCACTGTGACAATTCATATATATTTTTCACATTGTAAGAACCCCATCCTTCCTATTCTTCTCCATCCTCCATACACAAATAATTTACCCTCTCAATTTATGTATGCATATAACAGATTGAGGAATTCTTTCTATGTTTAATATTACGCAGACATGAAGATAATTAGATATTTTTGTCTTTGAGTACCACAAATTGGAATATAAACACCATGCAATGACCTTACAAAATACTGTTCAGCACTGAGAAGTTATATTATGCTTCCTTTAGCTAAATTGGTAGTATTTCTTTAAGCAGCCCAACAAGGTTCTTTTTGAGGGAACTGTATAAATACCAAAGATGCTTCTTAAGATCAGATATTCAGACTAATATTTGTGATGTAACTTATACTAACAACTCTACTTCAGTCATTATCCATCATCTATGTTCTACTGAGAAAGTAAACTTCCAGCCTACCAAGCTTCCTATGTCACCATATGTTATGACGACTCAGGCAAGGGATCTGATGGCACAAGAATTGAAACATATCACAACTGACAAATTTTAGATAATTGTTGGAATATCACCATGCAAATTTTCCAGCTTACCTGTACTTCCTCACAGCAGCTTCAGTAGGGAAGCAGAAGAGAAGTAGCCCTTCCAATGCAGTCAAGTTTCTGACTCAGCTGCAGAGAATCTATTGGTGTTTTTCAAAACTTTTTCCTAGTGTTTTTTTCAAGTGAAATGCTGTGAATGTAATATACTAGTTGCCATTTGCCTCCAAAAAATGTAGTATATTACAGGTTACTCTGTATATTTTATCTGTTTAAAAAAAAACCCCTCAGACCTCAACAATATTTTCTTATTAGAAATCATCATTACTATGGATAAGTAAAGGAAGTATGACCATGTTGGAAAATTTAAACAAGAGAATTTAATATGTCCTACATATTAATATCAATTAATCTTATGTATTATTAAAAAAGCTCTTCTCATAATATTTCCAGTAAAAGCTGATGGGCAAACCCTCATAAATCTTGAGCGTTTATATGCTCTTTACAGTACAAGTTTGGAGACCCAAGCTTTGGGTAAGTATGTAAAAACTTGTAAAACTTATCCAGACTCAACTGTTGAAGCTTATTCATTGCTAGTTGTCTCATCACGCCCTTGCTTAAAGGATCAGTAAGACCACAGGATACAGAAACAACTACACCTAAGTACCAAGTGTGTCAGCAACTTGTTCCTACTTGTTCCTTCCTTTGCAGTTTTGATGCAAAGGCTCTGATTAGCTGCCCTGGGGTGATTAATGATGTTACTGTACTCCGTATCTGTCTGCATCCAAAAAATGGTTGCTGTATCTTTAAGACCCTGCAGTAATGGGAGCTTGCTATGTGCAGGCATTTTCAAAATCTCTCCACCCAGGTCTTATGCAGCTCTTCACAGCATAGTATTTGCTTTGCCAGCTGCTTAGTCTTTGTTTAGGCAAAGGTTTTTCCTTTGGTTTTGGGTTCCCTTTTCAGTTTTTAAGGGTTTTTGTTTGTTTGTTTGTTTGTTTTTTTCCTTTTCCTTGGCTCGGAGAGCAGTAGCAGTGTTTGAGCTGCCTTAAAGGCAAATGTCGAGTGCAGGCCCATTTGTTCGGGAAAGCGCCGGGAGAACAGCATACTGACCACTAAGACATGATCACTGAACTCGCTTTATTAAAATTGAACATGCTTTTTATAACCACTCTAATGAACTTCATGAATATTCCAAGTAATCACTTCTCATTGGTCACTTTAAACACAAATTCCGATAAAGGGGTGTATTTTGCAACTGTCTGAGGGTCTTACATCAGCTAGGGGGGTCCGAACCTAAAAAGGGGGTCAGGAGTTTTGCCCATCTGCCTGTTGTAACACCACCCTCGCTGTGGTTGGCTGATAACCCTAAAGCCAGGCAACCCTACCCTGCCACGAGCCTCTTCACACAGCTATGTTTAACATAGATAATTCCCACAGGCAAATACCACAGCTGCCTGTCCAAAGCCACGGGCATTGTGCTGCCATTAGTAGAGTGGAGTGAAGCAGCCCCACTCTGACCGCAGTCACTATCAGCAGCACCCAGCCGAGAAGAGCTGGAGCACCAACTGGCTCCAGCTCAGCTGCTTCACTTGGCCCCGCCTGCTCTGCCGTGTCTTGCTGTGGAGAGGAGGTTGACTCCGCATGAGCTGTTGAGCTCCAGTCGTTTGCTGCTGGAGCTGCTCTGTGAGACTCCCAAGAGGGATTTAACACTATCATGTCCCTTTGTCCCACAAACTCGAGGCTGTCTTGCAAGGCCTTATATTGGGAACAGGTATTTCTGGCATTTCAGGTCTCTCTTTGTTCTAGTGGGGTAGTGAGATTTAGCAGTTTTTTTATCTATCAGTTATTTACCTTGTTTTCCGCTGGCTGTTGGTGCACTGTTTGTTAACGAGCCTTTATTTTTTTCACTTCCATCTATTAGTATTTTCTTCTTATTGGTGGAAAGGGATTGTTGGAACACTTTAAGGGAAACTATTCATTCCAGAGTGCTCACCTTTAAATTGTCTCAAACCAAGACAATATCAAAAGGCAAATTTCTTGACTGTATTAAAATTATTCCCTTGGGTTTTGGTATTTCTGTAGCTGAGGTGAACTGCTTACATGAGAAAGAAAACTTATGTAAATGTGGAATTAATCCCAGATGATGGTAATGTGCAAGAAAACAGAATACATACTTAGGGTTTTTAACTCCTCTGATATCTGTTAATTTTTCATCTCACTTACCAGAAAATCATGTAGGTAGATAAGAAGAAAGTTTCTTCCAAATTATGTAACTACTCAAAAATAAGGTAGGGGGTAATGGTTTCATAGAGTCTACATTTTTTCTGTAGAGGCTTCTTATGTTGCCTGTTAAGACTATGAACAGCTAAATAACAGGTACTTCTCCCAAGGCAAAGTGAAAGCTCATGGCTAAGTTGAGACAGATGGAAGTTTTTATTGGGTTGCAAAGCTTAAGCCACAATGATGAGCCAATTACCAAGTTCACTGAAAACTCATAAAAAGTTTAGTTTTTACAATTCAGACTGGTATACAACCCAGATATATGAAGACTGAGTTTTGAAGTTGCACAAGTGACCAGAGATCTTTTGTGAATGTGCAATTTCATTTCAAAATTTATGAGGTTTTGTGCATGTTTCTTTTGTATCCTGCCTTGGGCTGCTTAAGAAATAGAAAAATGTCTTGTTCTCTATTTCTTGTGTTCTGCTTTTAGAATAATTCAAGAAGTAAAAATAAAAATATAAAGGAATGTGTATGTGTGTCAGTTAGTAAAACGGAGTTTTAAAGTTTCAGAGTTCAGACTATGTTTGGGATGAGAGCAAGAATGAGAGTTCTTGTGCAATGCAAGCAATCTACCCATCACTATCTTAGCACTTACATCACTTGTTTTTTATTTTACTTCACTGTTTTCTTTAAAGCAGTTCTCACACAAATTGTTGAAAAAAATCGATTATACTCTTTGAAGAAAATTACACACACGTTTGTGCTGGAATGTAAAATTTTAAGGAACATTGCATTGGGTAGAGTCCTACTGCAATATGCAGTTCTACACAGAGTCTGCAAAGATGTGTCGCAAGCAGATTTCCTATACTCATTTGCAGCTGCACAAATCCCAAATGCAGTTGCATGGGACAAGTCAGCCTAGCCCTGGATTCCTTCCCCACCCGAATTCTGTTGCTTAATGGTGACTATTGGCTTGGACCCCAAATACTCAGATTGCAGTATAATCTACAAGATAATTCATGGAGGATAATTTCACTCAAGGAGTTTGTTATGTCTCTGGCATTCCTGCTTGCGGCCACTTCTTACCTCCTTCCAACCGGGCCTCCTTGCCCTCCCTTTATGCAAAATCATCCCTCTATCACAAATTACCACTGCTGAGAAGTTACAAATAGAATTTCTTTGTAAGAAATAAATGCTAACTGAAGTATTATCCTGAACAGAATATAATGTGCATTTCTAGGCTGAAATCCATCTCTCTCTCTCTCTCTCTCTCTCTCCTCCCTCCCATTCTTTCCCTATTTCCCCAGTTTCCATCATCCTCCAGTGCCTCTAACCTAACAGGAATTTGCATTGATTTGCAAGTATTTTACTTCTACCCGTTTTCCATAAACAAGAAGTGGCAAAGCAAGTGAGCAAGCCTCACTCTAGGCTGCCTGCTTTCCACAAAAGGGGTTAAGCTAATATGCTTTGTATGCTTTTTTTCCCCAGGAGGGTGCTCAAGTACTAAGAACACACAGCTAAAAATTTCACACATCTCTCAGTGTGACTGCCATGGATCAAGTGCTACAATACTCAATTCATGCCCAGACAGGTGCTGAGTGGTGGCAAGTTTTTAGGCCACAGAAATGTTTTCCTTGGCACTTAGCTCCACATTCCTAATTTCATCCAGCATGCTTTCATTTGGGATAGAAAATAACACATTGCACCAAGAGGGCAGCTAGTTAGCCACGAAAGGCTGGCATTTACTAGAAAAATAAAACAGCTTTATCACATAATCCGACTCCTAGATTCAGAACAGGGGAGCAGGGGTTAGAAATCTTCTAGCTGTACTTTGTTGTCTAGCTTTCTCTGACTACAGAGATGGCTCATTTGACTCACTAGTCTTTGCAACAGGTATCTGGTGGAGCATAATTGGTGCTATTTCCTTCCATCAGCACATGAACTCTGCAACATCAATTCTATCAAAGCAGGATATCAAAGCCACATTCACTGTAATGAGCCTGCCAAGTAATAGCCAGACATCGGAAAGGGCCTAAGTATATGGTTGCCCACCTTCTGTTGTGAAGGCAGTATGCACATTCAAAATCCATTACTGGATTCAACAAAATCAAAGTTGTCCTTTGGCAAAGCACATGTACATTAGTCTGATATGTGCTTAGACTTGTGCTTTTAAAAAAAAAAGTCCTACAGTCCACAGCTGAAACAGGTTGTTAAATCACTATCAGAGTCATGATTAATGAATCACAAAATGGAGAAGGTAGGAAAGAAACACAGTGGGTCATTTAGTCCAACTTCTCTGCTCAGAGCTCCCTTAGAGCAAAATACTCAGGATTGTATCCCAATGGCTTTTGAATATCCTCAGGGAAGTGGACTCCACAACCTCTCTTTGCAACCTCTTCCAGTGCTCAGTCACTCTCAAAGAAGTTCTTCCTCACATTCAGATGAAATTTCCTGTTCATCAGTTTCTGCCCATTGTCTCTCATCCTTCTCAGCATCACTGAGAAAAGCCTGGTTCCCTCCTCTTGATGCCCTCTCTACAAATATTTCAGATATTTACAGATACTGATAAGGTTCCCTCTCAGTCGCCTCTTCTCCAGGCTGAAGAGGCCCAGCTCCTTCAGCCCTTCCTCATGAGTGGGATGTTTTAGTCCCCTCATATTCTTCATTGCTTTCCTCCATACTTGCTCCAGGAGCTCCTTGTCTGTCTTGTACTGTAGAGCCCAGAAGCAGACACAGCACTCAAGGTGCAGCCTCAGTAAGGTTGAAGGGCAAGATCACCTCCTTTCACTTGCGGGCACTACTCTTCCTAATGCACCTCAGGATACCATTGGCCTTCTTGGCCACAAGGGTACAGTGCTGGCTTTTGCTGTCCACTCTCAGGTCCTTCTGTGCAGAGCTGCTTTCCAGCAGATCAGCCCCTAATTGGTACTGGTGCATGGGGTTATTTTTTTCAAATGCAGGATATCTTACTTGTCTTTGCTGAACTTCAGAATTCCACTCTGCCCATCTCTCCAGGCTGTTGAGGTCCTTCTTCATGGCTGCCCAACACTCTGGGTATTGCCCAATCCTCCCAGTTTTGTCACCAGCACACTTGCTAGGGAGGCTCTACCTCTTCAACAAAGTCCTTGATGAATAAGTTAGATACTGGAGACAGTACTGGACCCCTGAGGATCACCACTAGCTACAGGCTTCCCACCAGACCCTGTGCCACTGATCACAGCCTTCTGAGATCTGCTGTCAGTTCTCAATACACTTCACTATACACTCACCTACTCCCCACTTCCCTTGAGGTTATCTTGAGAGACTGTGTCAATAACCTTACTGAAATCCAGACAGACAGCAGCTCTATCTTATCTATCCAGCCACTTGTCCCATTGTAGTCAACGATCAAATTGGTTAAACATTATTTCCCTTTGGTGAATGCATGCTGACTAATCAGCTTCTTGTCTTCCACATGCAGAGATTGAGGTAAGGCTGATTGGACTGTAGTTCCCTGGGTCCTACTTCTTGCCCTCTTTGAAGATTGGAGTGACATTTGCTGTCTTCAAGTCCTCAGGTTCCTCTCCAGACTGCCATGACCATTCAAAGATGATTGAGAGTGGCCTAGCAATGATGTGAACAAGTTCACTCAACAGTGGTGGGTGTATTCTATCAGGGCCCATGGTCTTTTGGATGTCAAGTTTGACTAAATGGTCTCTAACCTAATTGTCCTCAACCAAGGGAAAGCTCACCTCCCTCTAGACCTTTTCCCTGGGCTCTTGGGCCAGGAATTCCTGAGGGCTGGCCCTAGCAGTAAGACTGAAGTAAAGAAAGCATTCAGTATCTCAGCCACACTACAGTGTCACCCTTGCCAACCTTCAGTTCCAATCCATAAATTCGCAAATTGCTCATCATCCTCCCAGAAGATAATCATCCTCCCTGAGGGTAATCTCAAAATTTCCATTTCCTTGTCCTGCATTTAGTGGTATGCTTCCTTTCCCATTTGTGAGATTGTGAGAAATTTTCCATTGAAGTCACATTAGCTTGCAAATACTATGTCCCTCTGGCATACAATTGTACCTCTGGATGAGGCAGAGCTCCAGGGGACAGAACTGGAAACAACACAATCCTGAAGTCTCATTCTCAGTGTGATGACTATGCATCAGATTCACCACTAAAGGTTGCTAAACTTAATCTTCATGACAAAGGATTGGCCCAACTGAAAGAAAAGACTTCGCTGCTCTACACAAAAGAAAGCAATTCAATTACTTATCTTGGCTGCAAAAAGAGGACACATCACCTACTCCCCCCCCCCC
>VZRP01016560.1:0-30519 GCA_013397995.1 Malurus elegans
CGCAGCGCAGCCCCCTCCCCACCGCCCGGTAACTATTAATGACCGGGCGGCCCCGGCGCGGAGAGCATCGCCGGCCGGGCTGCGGAGCGCCGCGCTTTTAGCGAGTCTTCTGCTGCCACTTCGCTGTAATGATTTTAATTGCGTGTTTTTGTTTTGAGTGAACCAAGCCGAGCGAGATTTCTTTTTTTTTTGTTCTTTTTTTTTTCCCCCGTCCTTTTCCCCCCGGTTTCCCCCAAGGCTGGCAGCGGCAGCAGCGCGCAGCCCTCCCGTCCCTACCCGGGGTATCTGCCGCCTGCGAGCGCTCTCTGAGCCGCTTCCTTAGAGAAGCTGAAGCCCAACTTCTGTGCACAGAAGTTTAAGGTTTCATTTTTAGTAACTGTTCTCGGAGTGAGTAATGGATGTGTACTGCTCGTAGCGTGTCGTCTCCACCACATAGCCTGCTGATTTCTGGGGTGCTTTAAATATTAAAACAGTTCTCCAAGCTGCATTCCCTTTCCATACAGTTTTTCTAAACTTGGATTTTACCTGATTTGACCAAATGTTGATGTCAGTAGTGACAGCTGCTTAATTAGACAAAGTTGCAAGCATATCATCGAAGAAACTTTTTTGCTTGTGTTGTTAATCCATGGCTTGCTTTAATATCTTGGAAAATAGGCGTTTTGCTCGGTTTAGTATTATTTTTACCGTTTCTGTTGCCGCTGGGAAGCTCTTACTTTTTGTAAGTTTGAGAGAGCCTGAAATAACTCAAGTTCCCAGAGAAGGGAGTGTGGGCAAGGAGGTACCGTGCATCTCTGCAGCTAGTTTTGGGGGAAGACAGTGAGATCGGGACTACTCGTTGTTAACTTCTCTCCTCTGAAGCTTTTCCCCTGCACATTTTATTTCAACTGTCTCCCAACCATATTGAATGGACCAGGGCACTGGGGGAGGAAGCCCTTCACTAGTTACCATTCAAAAGGTGTCGGCTAAAATCTCATTGCAAAAAGGTATTGTAGCTTTAACATCTTGCATTGGCAGCATTCTTCCCCCTTAGTCTTTGGATTAGTCATTGTATGAGAGACAGGAAAAAAAAAATCACTTTTTTTTTTTTTTCTGGAAAAAGTAAAGTAAACAGCCTCCAACAAGTGAACCTTGACAACCCAGATTAAGGAAGGCAGGAGAGATCAAACAAAGCTGCTGCTGGGCTGTTGTCAGGAGCTGCCTCACTGAAAGCTCTGGACTATTCGATCAGGCAGCAAGGCTATATGTTCACTTATGCAGAAATGGACCATTACAAATGCTGATCTTTGTTGTGAAACCAAAGGATAACTCTGAGAAAAATAACGATTATTTCAAACAAGGCTTTCTGTTGGTTACGATTTTGTTTGCAAAGTTAGTTTTTTGTGCATGGGCTGAGGTTTGAGTTTGGTGTTTGTTTTTTTATTTTTTTAAAGTGATGATGGTTTGAAGTGCATTTATACACTTTCAGAGAGACTTAGGATTTGATTTTGTTTATGCTGTCTAGAGTGCAGAGAAGAAAGCGTTACAGTAGTGTACTGCAGAAAAACATAAAAGTTCTGTGGAATTCAGCCTTCATTTCTGGATTGCTGAATTGTAAGGAAACGTGGATTTGTTTTTTTTTCTCTCTCTAAGTCCTGTGTTGGTGTATAATAGAGGAATTTGGTTGTGATTAAGCACTGCATGTTGGATGACTGCATTCTTAGAGTTTGGAAAACTTGTAATATCTTTTCTTCAAACATGTTGCCAAGCAGTCAGGATGGACTTTGGGTTTGATACGCCAGGATTTTTACAGGACTGTGTGTAATATGTCTTCATGGCTGTGTCAGAGAGATTGCTACTGTGTAGTTTTTTAGTGGAAATACTAGTAAAGAGTATTAATAGACACTTGATTTTCCTTCAGTAAACAGTTAGGATTTAAGTACTAATCAAACTGAACCTGGGGAAGTGAGGTTAGTTTTGTTTCATGACAGTATCATGTTGGTATTCAAACACTTTTTTGCAAACTTTACAACTGTGTCCCTTTCATTTCTTTAAAGTATTGTAAAACAATGTAAATATATATTTTTTAAAAACTGTAGTAAGAGGCTGTTACCCTAATGTATATTAATCAGGAGGCAAACCAAGTGCACATCTGCTGAAGAATTAAGAAATCCCAAATCTTTTTGCATAAGCATTTTTTTAATTAGCGGTGCGGATCGCACAATAAGTACTTTATACTTTCTGTAAGGTAAGGTTTCATAACTGTTCTGTGTAACTTATTCTGCAGCCTGTAGATTTTTATGATATATATTTTAATTAGACAATAAAAGGTATGTGCATTAAGCATGCACATGTATGCTGTTAAGCCATTTTGTGTAATGTGTAATGTTTTTTAACATCTATAAACATTTTCTGTGTAAATCACTTCCACTGGTAGCCGTGACACAGCTGCGTTTTGCCCTGGTAGGAGAAGGAGCAGGGAAGTTGAGCAGGGAATTATGCATCGGACATTAGTGTGCAGCATCCGCTGCGATACGTGTTTCTCATGAGTGGATCACCTTTTTTAAGAGCTAAAATTTGTGTTATCATCCTTGATGTGATATTCTGTAAACATTTGTAGATCCTGAATTGCTCCTGTTTCTTACACTGTAAAAATTAGGAAGGAGGCTGGTAGTAAAAAGGCAAATTTATGGAATGCATCTTAGTGTTTAGTATTCGTACTTCTTGTGGTCATTTAAATTGAGAGATTGAACTGGATAATACAATTCTTTTTGTGAAATATCTGTTGAGCATGTATATCAAATGAAATAACATACACACACACATATGTAGGATATGCATGTAAAATGCAGTTATTTCTGCAAGGCTGTCCGGTTATTTATGGGGCATAATGATACTTCTGTCGTCTTAAATTTTCTCCGAGTAGCTTTAATAAATTTAAATAGATTATATGCTGTCAGAAAATAGTATAAATTTTGTTTACGATTCACTTGCTTTAAGGTACTTATACTAAAGAAGCTCATTTAACCCCAAGACTGAGGAGCATTAAGTGGTGAGAGGAGTCTGCTGAAGAGCTGCTGCTGCCCTTTGCTCTTGTGATAATCTTAAATTACTACAATTTAATTGCAACTTCAAGGCACTGAGCTGAAATATTTTCACGCAGCTGAGCCAGGGCTGGAGAAGGCTGGGTGAGGTTTTTGCAGGTAGCTGGGTGTCTCTGGGAGGCACGGCGTTCGTTCAGGCCTCTCCTGCCTTTCAGCACATCCAGCATCGGTGTGCACGGACACGGCGCCTGGGAGGGAGCGTTCCCGGGGTTCCCACTGCGGGGGGAGCAGGATCAGGCCCTGCAGGGCTCGGGTGCACAAGGGTTTTGTTTGCTGTCCGCGTTTAAGCTGAATTAAATAGCGTTTTAATTATTCCTCAGATGAGCCTCGCTGTCAGGTTGCTTCCCGGAGTTTTTCCCTGCGAGTCTCTGCTGGGGATTCAGGTGGGAAGGGGCTGGCAGCTGCAGGGGAAGCCCAGGGGCTGGCCAGCAGTGTGGGGACACGGTGGCACCCTGCTCTGAACATACGAGCCGTGGGCACGGCGTGGCCCCTGTGTCCCCACGGGCAAGCTCAGGATGCAGTCGGCTGCCCTGGGCCTGATCCAGAGTGTGCTGGCATCAACTGGGGCTTCTGCCGATGTGGCTGCCTTTGGCTTTTGGTCTGTGCCACTAACTCGTATCACTGAAACTTTCTCTCCCCCTCCCTCCACGTATAGTAGCGTGTTTTCACACCCGGCGAGCGCTTCGGCAGAGATGTGATGTGCAGGAGAAGCCAGAAAGCGTTTGCTAGGTGGAATTTAGAGACGTTGTGCACTAGAGATCAGCAGCGCCTTTGCGACCGTTCTTAGAGGTCCTGGCAAGCAAACTTTATTCCGGCACCTCGAAAGGTATGGCCGGGCTGGGAGCCCTTCCCGTCGTGCCACCGAGGACGTGCGTCAGCGCCCGGCCGTGCTGAGGCGCAGCGCTGTTTAAATCGTGAGTCTGATTGTTTTTCTGTTGGCCAGATCCTCGTGAAATGCCTCGTTGCAAGAAGAAGCGCAGAAGATCTGGCGGTTGCTAGAAGCGCTGGGTTTTGCGCTGCCGGGAGCGCTGCTCGCAGCCTGCTTGGCTTCCCGCAGCTCGCTGCGCCGGGGATTGCAGCTGCCGCAGGTAACAAGGTGATGCCAGCGTGCAGAGAGGGGGAGAGAAACGGCGTGGAATAAATCACGCAGCCATCAGAGGAGATGCTTAATTGTGGGGTCCCTCTGCAGTCTTTTAGTTTAGGAAGATGTGTTTTGTGCCGTAGGGGAATCAGTTGTGGTGTTTTAAGGAGATGGGGTGTTTGTTGGTTGGGATTTCTGGAGTGGTTTAACACGTGCTCATTTTCCTCACTCCAGCGTTGGAGCTCCCAAGGCAGAGAAGCTGCTGGCTCTGCTCGTGTGCAGCCTTCTCTGCAAATGCGCTCTAGGGTTTTGTCTTTCTGTTCTCCTGGCACGGGTCTCCTCCGTGCATGCAAGTGAGCAGGCTTATGTCTAATGGCTGTTTGGATGTGGCAAGTATCCAGAATAATCTTGATGACTTTTTGTTCCGCGTCATTCTGCGAATGAAGACGGGATTCTGTGGAAAATGGGCAGAGAGAAGAGCATGGGCAAAATCAGTTTCTCCCCAAGAAGCATCTGGTACCTGAGGAGGACTAAATAATTTTTTTCCTCTCGTTGACCCTCCTGGTGCTGTTTTTAAAACATCTCCATTTTAGTGCCTTGAAATTGCAATTAAGTTGTAGTAATTTAAGATTATTGCGAGAGTGCAAAGGGCAGTAGAAGCTCTTTAGAAGTCTCATCTCAACACTTAATGCTCCTCAGTCAGGGGGTTAAATGAGTTTCCTCAATGTGAGTACTTAAAGTAACTAAATCGTAAACAAAATTTATACTATATTCTGACAACTAATAATCTATTTAAATTACATTAAAGTATGTGTGTGAAAATTTAATTAAAGGCAGAAATACTGTCAAGCCCTGTAAATATCTTGACAGATCTACTGAAATGGAACCCATATCGTAAAATATTTACATAGATCTGATAGGCTACAGTGTTTCTGGGAGTGCTATTCTGAAACTAATTGTGGGCTTTTTTCCCTTCCAGTTCCCCGTTCAGTTGCAGCGGTCTCGGAAAGCAACCCAAATAAATACCCAGAATGTTTTATTCTGATGATTCTCCAGTGTATTGTTCAGTGCTAATGGTGCTGTCTGTACCGTGCCTGTCACTGGTGTGTTTTTATTAGAAAAACCTGTTTCCTCACTAAGTTACTTTAATTTGGAGGCACAAAGAAAGCTGGGGCTCCGCAGCGCTTGTGGTGTGTCTGCGCTGGATGTGCGGTCTGTAAGTCAACTTTCTCCTGGGTGTGTGTCCCAGAGCACGGTGCTGCAGTGTCTCCTGCACTGCTGTGACTCTCAGCTGAATTGATTTTTCGAGTAGAAAGAGCTTACAACATTTTTTCTGAGTGTTTGAACTCTATACAGAAGTGTTTCCCAAAGTCGGGGTGCAGCACCCTCTTGCTGGTGCACCCGCGGGCATCTCTGTTGTGGTACACGATCCAGGCTGGTTTTAAAATGAGGAATGTTTTGCCCCAGGTTAAACTGGGTCTGTCTGAAACTTCAGCCAAACTTTGGTCCTTCTGAAAACCCACTGGCTGAAATTCTGCAGGTGGTTTTGCTGGGAAGGTACAGCGTGAGTCGTGCTTTCTCATCATCCCGCCACGGGTTGGAGCGAGCTCCTGGTTTTTCTTGGCTGGGATGTACGCCCTGGAGCTGCAGGGTGGCAGCAGGAGGATGCGGATTGGGGCATGGAGAGAGGGATGTGATGGGAGCACGGAGTTGGGGCAGCCAGGCCAGGTGCTGGGCACGGAGCGCTGACAGCCCGACAGAAGGTGGCACAGTGCGGCAGGTTGGCTGCAGCCTCCAACGGCATCGTTGGCTTTCCCCTCTTCGCCAGACATTTCCTTTCATGTTGGATCCGAGTTTTAGCTGTACTTCCCGATCAGTCTTGTCATCTTGTTGCTAACAATTAGGGTCAAGTGTCTTTCCTTGGGCTCTCCGCCGTCGTCGTGTTGGTGTCCCTCCCCCAGCTCCTCGCCGAAGCTGTTTGTTCATTAATTAGTGGATGGGGCATATTAACACATCAGTAAACCGGAGTAGTCAGACTTCCCAAGGCATCTCGGGAAACCCTCTCCGGTTTTATGTGACCGGACATGCACTGTTGCTGATTTAGATAGCGGAGCCGGTGATGCCAAAGTGTTGTTAAGAGAGAGATAAATAGAGCGAGCCCAGCAGTAAGCAGAATGTCATGTCTCTATTAAAAAGCTTGTGATAAAGGAAGATAAAATGGTGAGGGGGGATTGCTGGAGTGTTTAGAGCAGCCACTAAACATCTGATCACAAAAATCGATGCTGAATTCCCTTTCCTGCACAACACTTGCCTGCAGAATTCTGTCTGAGCCTGAGTCTGGTTGCAGAGAGCAGTGGAGCCCTGAAAGGACTTTTGTTCTTGCCAGAATGACAGCCGGGGGTTCTCAGGGATTCAGGAGCTGTCTGAGCTGGGATTCAAACATCCCTGCCCGGTTCCTTTTGAAGTGCTGCTCCCAGGATGCTGATGAAGTTGTTGCAGGCTCACGCCGGGGCTTGTTGCTCTGTGCTGCCTCGTACCTTGATTTCCTGGGTGCCCTGGCCACCTGCCTTTCTGTCAGTCTGGAGGTCAGGCCTTGGCAGAAAAACACTGAGGCTGATTTCGTCTGTTGGAGTTTTTTCTCAGCTGGGTGCAGGGGCTGCTCTGCAGAAGTGAAAAATGGAACTGATTCTAAAGAAATGAGTGGTCGTTGCAGACAGGAGAGGAGTGGGGTTAATTCTCCCAGTGCAGTAAAACGTTAAATCATCACAGCCCTGTTTGCTGAAAGGATGTTGATCATTCCATTAAGGAGGATTAAGTAATTAACTGATATTTCTTTAGGAACCCATGTCAGTTTTGAAAAAGCGTCTTCCTAATGTCGCACAGTAAATGTGAAGTGTATGTTTTTCTGCTGCTGAAGAGCTGGAAGATGAGTGTGAGTGAGATACCTCTTCCTAAGAAACTTCTGGGAATACCAAGGGAGCAGAAATTGGGGGGTGCGTTCTGCAATTAAAATGTGCTGTTCTAATAGATTTTGATTACAAGATTGTCTTTTATGGATTTTGTCTGGTGGGCCTGACGCAAGCCTCATTTCAAGGGTATTCTGTTTGGGATTAAGAAGTTAAAACCTTCTTGAAGTGTTCCTTTTGGTGCTTGCATTTTTATTTGTAATAACTGTTTTTATGTTGTAATAGTGAGTTCACTGACAGTGAGTCATGAACTCTGTCTTCCATGAACCTCATGACAAATCTCTGTTACCCGGTCAGGCAGCGGGTCCAGCCCAGTTCCCACATTTTACACTTGCGCTGGAAAGAAAAATTCCATTAAAGTCGGTGTTTTAAATCCTCCTTTTTCCTCCTGTGGCAGAAATCCCCTTAAAATCAGTGCAGGGGGCTGGGGGGCATCAATGAGTGGCTCCCAGCATTGGGTCTGGAGCACATGAAGCTGGATTTGGCTGGGAAGGGCTGGCAGCCCAGGGGAGGATGTGTCTGGCCAGGTTTTTGACATTGGCTGGTGCTCATTCAGGTCAGAAGTGTGTTTTGGGGAGAGTGCACGTGCAGGTAGAGGAGCAGGCAGGCAGGCAATGATGATATTTTCCACTGTTTCATTTTTGAAGGATCAGATTGAAGCCCCAGGATGAGAGGAGCAGGGAGCTGTGTGAGCGCTCCTGCATCCCGTGCTCGCTGCCCTTCTTCCAGGGTTCAATCCATTTCTTTGCCTCAACAAATCACAGAATTTGACATTAACCTCATCAAATCGCTGCTGTTTCTTGTATAATGGTCCCAACTTCTAATACCACAGTTAGTGATACTGAAACTACACCCAGACTGAGATTTGCTGTGCGAGAGATGAATTCTGCCTGGCAAATAGCATAACCCAGTGGCACCAATTGTGTTAGTATTGATACTTTGTGCTTTCATAACAGCTCTCCTTCTCAAACATGGCTCCTTCAAACAGTAGCATGCAAACTCTGTTGATCAGTGTACTGTAAATTATTCCTCTGCCTCGGGTGAATTTTATAAATAGTTGCATTTCCATAGGACAGACAGATTTAGTTTCAGTTATATGGCCTAGGCCCTAAATACCCCTGTTGAAATCATGGGAGCTTCCGTGGATGGACTGAGTTAAAGAAAAAAAAAATTTAAGAAATCAGTTTGGCTGGATAATAAAGTGTTAGAATATTCATGTGTGTAACATACAAGAATCTCTCTGGATGTTGGTGCAGAATTATCACAGCCAGTGTCTGCCTTAGCAGATACAGAAGAGAGATTTTTCTCAGTACATTTTGCAATAGTAATAAGGCCTTAACAGCTTCGGTAATTAATTTTAATCAGAGAGTTGTCAGGGGCCCTATCCTGCTCTCATTGAATTAAATGAGTACTGGGAGAAGGGGGCTCTGAAATAGCTTCTAATAAATTGTTTTTGTTAGTTTTAAATGATGTGCCTGTGCATGTATGTTCAGATAATGTGTATTAGGTTTGTAAAGCTCCCGAGCTGTATGTTTGGAAAGGAGAAAATGTATTTTTCAGTGATAAATTACATGATACCTAAAAGGCTTTGAAAGAGGAATGTCAGAAGTATGCAGCAAAATTATTGTTTGTACAAGTATTTTAAAGTTTTTTTCTGGCTTAACCCATCAGAGTTTTCTGAAGGCCAGTAATGTGAGGAATGATGGTCTTACTCAGGAAACATTTCTAATTTGTCATTTTATTTACAGGATTTAACGTAGAATGGGAGAAACCCATCTTGGTGTATTTTAACTAATGTTGTGCCATGTACATTTGTTTGATTTTTTTTTTTCTCTTCTGTAAAATGATTATCTGCAGCATTTAAAAATACTATTTCATAAAAGTTAAAATGGGGTATTGCCTGTGAATTAAACTAAAATATCTTAAGCCTATCCAGGGTATTCCTGGCATTAAACAGTCAGAGAAGGCTAAATATTTCCTATTTATTTTTCAGATTGGCTGGAGTTTAGTCTTTCAGGAAAAGGGTCCTCAGCCAGTTGAAGGGGAAATCTGATTTTTCAGCAAGTGCTTTATATTTACTGAGGAATTCTGAGTGTGCAGGAGCATGTTGCATGGAAATGGAAATTTACTCTCTAGGATTTTTAGGGATTATAATTGATGCCATTAGATAGAGGCATGCTCGTAGAGAGGTAAACTAGTAAATCTGAACAAACTGAAAAATAGTAGCTATAGGTGTCTGGCTCTGTTATCAAACTTGCTGCCTAAGCCAGAGTTTATGCACTGTGATAATGCTAATGACCAGCAGGGCCAATGATGCATGACTGGAGGAAATCAGTGGTATAATCGGAGAAAGTTATCAGGTTTTTGTCATTAAATATTACTGATAAATAATACACTTCATTTTGAGTAGATAGGATGTATTTAATTCTGGTGCGGAGAGTTTCAATTTAATAAGGGGCATTGCTGAGTGAAATGATAATATTTTGTAATTTAAAGGGAAAAATAAAAAACGCATTTGTTTCAGCATAACCTCCTGGCAGCCGCCATGCACTGCTGTTGTCTTCACTGGTGTCTGCTAGCGAGGAATATCTTTACAGCTCTTTCAAGTGGCTGCTTATAGCAGAGTATTTTATCTAAGTTATTACTCTGTGCAGGACTAATTCCATGAGGCCAAAACCAAAGGGGTTCTGTTTAGTATAAACTAGGTGTAATCTTTCATTTTCTGCTTAAAAATGTGAATATTGCAGCAAATCTAAACTCTACTCCGTGCAGTGGTTTCATACAAAATAGTCTGCCTGTCCAGGCAGTAGCAGGAGGGAAGGGATGAGGACAAAAGAAAGAGATAAATTAGATCTCGTTTTGCAACTTATCTTTTAAGTCAGTGGGAGAACAAGGAAGAGAAGTAGAGCTTAAACTGAGGGAAGAGGGATATTAATAGTCTCTATAAAGGACAGTTTGCACCAGGAAAAAAGGAAAAAAAAATCTGGTTGGCTTTTTTTAGCGAAACAGGCTAACACCCAGAGTAAATCTGTGTCATTAACTGAAGCAGTGCGTGATTTTTAGAGCATCTCTGTTCCTCGTGTGCCTGCGGAGGCTCGTCCCCGGGCTGGAGGTGCATGTGCTGCGGGCTCTGCCCTGGGGAGGCTTCTCTTGCCAGCTGCAGAACCTCTGGGTCAGCCCCTGGCCCTGTTTGAGCAGATATTGCCCCAACGAGTGGCTTTGTAACGGGGCCAGGATCTTCCCACCACCCCTCGGAGTCGTGCTCCAACGCTGAATCTCAGCTCGAGTTTCCAGAATTAGATGGCACAGTGAGTAAACACAGCGTACTTGCCAGTTCTCACATCCTCTTCTGCAGCGACTATTGCAGCAAATCCTGCAGGTTTGACTCATCTCTGAAGTTCTTCACTGATTTGAAGCAGATCTTGTCTGCCTTTCTCAAAAGAGCTGGAAATGTGGCCTCAGCTCCTGAGCTCACAATCCTTCTGGACGTGAGCATTGTTTGCTTGAGTTGGCAGAAACTTGGGCAGCTCTGAGTAACTTCAGCTGGAGTTAGGTGCTTGTATCTATGGGTAAAATTTGGCCTGCTGTTATCATTTATTGAAAACTTTATGGAAATACTTCGTTCTTGCTACGCACAAATATTTACATTCTGGTGGGAAGATTTTTTCCCCTTCAATTTCTTTGTGTGTTTTTCTTTTTTTTCCTCCTTAATGCCATAAGCACAAAGAGGGGGTTGAAGAAAGCATAATGGTTTGTCAGATAACAAGTAATAGTTAATTTCAGCTGATGTTTCTCATAGAAAAAGAAAAGAAAGAAAGAAAAATTCTGTCTGTATTGGAAGTGGTGTCCACTTACCAGATTGTAGTGAGTCATTCAGGATAGGATGGACATTCTGCTCAACACGTGGGTGAATTGGCAGGGGAAGGTCATACCGGGCAGAGAACTTTCCTGAGTAAATAAAGGCAGTGTCAGGTACAGGCCCTGTTTGAAGAACAGCGTGTCTCAGTGTTTCTGTTGAATCACCTCCGCATGTTTCAACCTCTGCCTGCTGGATGCTCTCAGCACAGTGAGGAGGAGGACAATCACTGCGAGTGCATCACAATGGTCCACACGTGTGCCGTGACTCAAGTGCGCTCACAACTTCATGACATGCATCAAATGAGAATTCTTTCCTTGGAAAGCCTTTGCCTCCTTTGTTTTTTCGCAGGTGAAAGCTGCTTTCTATTTGACTATTTGACAGCGTGCTTGGTGCTGTACAGAGGGCTTGGTTCACGCTGCAGTTAAGCAGATTTAGATCTCTCACCTTGTGCCTGAGTGCTTCCCATTGCAGCTGGAACAGCAGAAAACTTAAGTTTAAGCAGGAAAAAAACTTATCTGGCAGCTGAACATCCTCATTGGATTCTGTAGGTCAGAGGAGGGTCTGAAGGGGTCAGGGCCACCTCCTTGGTGAACCTGTGGCCACTTGATTGAGTTTGCTGTAACGTGAGACCTCAGCCAGAGCTTTGTGTCTGGATGTGCTCTTCTCTGGGGTTTCCTTTAATTGATGATTTGATGTTGCTCCTTTAGTGCCAGGTACTGAAGTTGTTCCTGTGAGTGTCCTGGCATCCTGTCTGCCTTGGGTTTCCTCCTTTGTGAGCTGTGGATGATGAGCTGGTCCAGAGGCTGGGAATTTGTGATGAGGGCACTGAGATACCCAGGTTACTAGCTGCTCTTGTTTCTTGTTTTTATAATAACTTCTCTGTGCGATAAGCAAATGCAGCTGCACATAAAACTCAGATAAAGCCGTGCCCAGGCTGCTGTCTGCCTGCGGAGTTAGAGAGCAAAGCTGATAAGGAAATAGGCGGCCAGAGCTCAGCAACAGGTTCACCCCACAAAGGATCTCTCCTGTACCCTGTGCTCCCTGGGTGCTGTGCAGGGTGTGTGTGGTCTGGGGGTGTCTGGGGGGCGCGGGTGGCTCCAGTGCAGGTACAACCACAGGTGAGCCCAGGTGTTGGTATGGATTGGCATCAGCGTGGGGCTTGCTCAGCTTCCAGAAGGGTCTGAGCAAAGCTTTAAATACAGTTTGTGCTTTTACTGCTGTTGCACAAAGTTTTCTGCCTTCTCCAGTTGACTTCAGCCTGTTCACTACCTGTTTTTACATTGCCTTCTTGAGGAATTTGAATGTTCGTGAAGTGAGGCATCAGAGCATTAACCCTTGCTTTTAATTATTTTGTTTTTGGTGAGGAGTAGCAGCCAGAATAAAATATTTAATAGGAATAAAATGCTTGTTAGCCACCTCTTCTTCCTGCCTTGTTTGTGCCCAGCCTGAGGTGGAAATCTTTGGGGATGGCAGAGCTGTGCTCCTGAGCCCCTCCTGTCCTCACCGTGTGCTGAGGTTCCATATTCTGTATTTACATATATTCCTGAACATCCCTCACCATGCATTGGGTTATTCACTGTTCATTCTTACATGTCAACACCACATCTGATTGGATCTTTAATTGCTCTGTGTGCTGCTGTATTTTTCCCTCACCTCCTGGACCAGAGGAAGGGTTTGTGGAAGGGAGAGTCCAAGCCAGCGTTTTCAGGGTTTGGGCTCTCCCATTTCCCAGGCTGCACACACAGAGAGTGCCTGGAAAAATGCCCCTCCGAATCTCTGCAAGGAAATGTGTGACTTGATCCAAGAGCTGTGAGATGTGCAAAGATGGAAAGGAAAGCAAACTTCTCATCCAGCACATGGAGGCTGTGGTGCTTGTGCCCTGGGCTGCTCCAGTAGAGCCATCCAGAGGCTGCTGAGGTCTCCATCATCCCACCCATGTCCCAAACGTCACTGTAATGCCACAGCCAGGAGCTGGACGTGCCAATTATGTTACCATCAAGGTAAGTGAGGTGAACCCATTGCTCTCTCGTATGGCAGAACTCTGTTTCTCAGTCAGTTCAGTTTAACTCCGTTTTTCAAAGCAATGAGAGTTATTTCTCAGAATTAGGATCATTAAAGCTGGAAAAGACCTCTAAGATCACCAAGTCCATCTGTTCTTGGTACCCCATCAATAGAAGATTTGCTGTTTGGAAATCCTAAGCGTCCCGTCCATGCCCCAGTGTCCCTGTTACAGCCTCCATGTGTGCTGCATGCACTGAATCACATCTGTTACATGAGTGGGAATGTGCAGGAGGAGACTGAGATTTCTGAATGGCAAAAATTAGGAGGAGAAATTAAGAGAAGGCAGATGAATTCTTATATTCACACGACTTGTTATCCAGACCCATCATCATGGCAAAGAAATGGGAGCAACCTCTGTCAACAGCTGGGGTGTCCAACACCAGCAGTGTAGAGTCTGTCTTGCAGCCTAAACTGAAAAAAAAATAAAATTAGGCAGTCGTTGATTACCTCTTGGTCTTAAGTAAGTGTAGTATTGAGCGCAAATTAAAAACAACCTTGAAACTGCACAGATTCATAAAACTGTACACTGGGATTTTAAAAATTACCTCCATTGGAATCCTGGAAGCATCTGTTACATAATTAATGCACTTAAAAATATATTCTATTTATGATTAATCCAGGACTGTAGAGTGTGCTAGTTAAATGCCTGGATCCCATGGTGCAGTGCGAGGAAAGAAATGCAGTTGTAATCTATTTGATGGTTATAGGAAAGGACATTTGCTACAAATAAATACATTTTCCTTAGTCTTTTTATTTGTCAGGGCCAAGCTTATGTCTGTTGTGCTGAGTTTGTTGACTGGTAAATGTTTTGAGATTTATGCTGATAATTTTGTAGATCTACTGGAAAAAATAACTCAAGAATAATTAGGGAGATTGACCATACAGTAATGTACCACATGGGTGACAGCATTACTGGGTTGATGATCTTGGATACGGTGTATGCAATTAAAAGTGCTAAAGCTCAGTACTGCAGAGCTTTTCAGACACTCTGAGATACACAAATGCTTTAGGGGATGCATATTTCCCAAAGGATAACTGGCCAAAGTCACTGAATGCCTCGGGTCACCTCTCCAGAGAAGTATTCCAAGCTGAGGCCTCTGGGTGAGAGTGGTGGAAGAGGCACAGCAAGCATAGTGTGACTTGACAAACCTCAGCCTGCAGAGTTTTTTTTTTAATCAGGAAAGTTTTGGGGGCTCTATGGCCTTATTTTTTTGGAGGCTTTGAGTTGGCATCCAGCCATGGGGTCCTGGAACAGTTTCTGGCATCACACTTCCTCTGACAGATTTTCCTCTCTGCCCTCGGTTTCTGTTCCCTTTTTTATTCTCACCATTCACTGGACACTGTCTTGTCAGGTTGGTGCTAACTGAAATCCTTTTCTTCCATCTTACTTCAGTTCCTGTTTGCAAAGCCTACAGGCTGTTACAATGCTCCCTGAGCTCTGCTGTGTTTCAGAGTGGTGGTCCCACCTTGTAGGGTGCTGTGGATGCTGTATTTCCCTGCCTGCCTCGGGCTGGCTGAGCATCCCAGCTGGAGCAGCAAGAGCTGCACACTATTGTGGAAGCCTGCTAAAGGCTCCTTTGACAAATGATTCTTTTCCTAAAGTGAACAGTTGTTGCATTTGTGAGCTCAGAAAGGATTTTGGGTGCTAAAGGTGCTGTTGCTGCTGGTCTGAGCTGGACTGTGAAAGCTATCACCTGTATTGGATCCGTACGTGCTCGTGGATGTCCCTCCCATCAGCAGGGTGGCACGGTGTGGACATTGCCACCTCTGCCTGCTGGGCTCTGCCCTCGGGGCCCAGCCCTGCCTGGAGACGAGGTAATGATGGCGAGGGGAGGACAGTTGTGTCCCATCTGCCTTTGGTGCCTCCCTGCCCAGCTCTGTGGGGTTCCTGAGCCATTCCCAGTGCGGGTGCTGGAGCCATCACTGCAGAGACTCTGCCACGCCGTCCTCTTCTCCATCACTGGCCCTGTGCAAGCAAGTTCCTAATGAACTCAGCTCTCCACTTACTGTTGGTTGTCTTGTTTCTGCACTTCACAGTCCCTGATGCCCCGTCAAAACGTAATGAGGGAGGAGCGAGCCTGGTTTTGTGGGAGGCGGAGATGCTGAGAACACTCTTACCTGTGGTCTGTGCTCTGGGCTCGTCCTCGCCATTAATCCCAATGGAAACGTTTCTTCTGCCTTTTCCCACTGTACAATGCAAAGCCTTGTTATCTCTGCAGTATGAAAGTGCACTCAGCATGGGCTTTTCCTTTAGTCCTGAGGAGAGATGGATTTCGAGATACGTGTGCGTAGATTGTATTTCGAGCAAATTGGGACCAAAAAAAAAAATTGATTACTATTGGTAACTTAATTTTCTGCAAACTGAAGAGCCCCAAAGAGAAACCCACTTCAAAAGCTCTTTGTTTCCTCCTTTTTTGTTTTTTTTAACAAAGGCTATGTTCTAGCTGTATTTCAGTGGTCTTTGGTTTCAGCCACTTTCTTTGATTCCGATTTGTGTGAAAGCGGTTGTCAGACAGAAGGAAATGATAAAATCTACGAATTAAGGCAAGGGATGAGAAGGGCAGTGGGTAGCATGAAATGGGAGAAGTGTTGGGATCTAATGAGCATTCCTGCGAGCAAATCCTAGTTCCTGTGCTTGTAACGGGCCAGGTTGGTGATGTTTGGTGAATTTAATGGATTGGGGTTGGTGGCTGATAAAAACAAAGATTTTAGGGAAAAGCAGAATCTGGTGACTACAGTGGTGCGTGTTTATTTTTAGAACTCGATTGCTTTTGAGTTGCTAGCATTAGAAAAAACTTCTTAGCTCGCATTATACTGCAAATTTCTTTATTTTTAAAGTGGAAATTTTGCGAGCTGACGTTTTTTGCAGCATGCGTAGTACACTTTTGGCTGACAGCATTGTCTGGCAAAAGGAATAACCAAATTATTATTCAGTCATGGGTTTTTAACAGCCGCAAAGCAAGTGGATGTTAACTAAATGATGCAATTTATTCCCTTCCTGCTTATTGCCAGCTTGCCTATTACAGAGAGACTGCCAGCTTTAAATAAGTGGTACCCAGATGGTAGTCGCATGACGCCCACTTGGTTACGGAGCCTAAGCAGGGAATAACTCGGCAGCCACTACAAGCTGTGGGTCAATTGAGGGGGAATGCCTGTTGCTTCACAGTTTTGCATATGTAAATCTGTTAATGTTATGTCAGTATTGTGCGGTCTAAACACAAGCATTGCCTTTCTCCGGGGCCCAGATGAACTTGGATCGCCGCCCAGTTAATGAGGAGCGGGCGTGCGGAGCGGCGCTCGGAGGCAGCGCCTGCAGCTCCGCGCTCGCCGTGAACCCGGCTCGGCCGGGATGTTCCGCTCTTTCAGCGCTGCCCGGGCAAACAAGCAAACACCTCGTCTATTTTTAACCCCGGCACGGAGTAGGGCTGGCTCGGCTCGGCCGGGCTTGGCTGGGCTGGGCTCGGCTCGGCCCCGCTGCTCGCTCTGTGCGCCGCGCTCCGCTCGCCTCCATCGGCTGCAGATGTGGCGCAGCCGCCTCCGAGGAGTCATGAACTGTGTCGTCTGCGCCCTTTAACAGCCAACATCTGCTGCGGCTGCCTGCTGCAAGCGGCATGGAAACAATTCTGGGGAGAGCGCTCAACTCTGGCCGCGCAGACGATTGCTTTATATTAATTGCAGCGAGATAGTTGCTGTACGAGCCAGGTTTGAAGCCAATCGTCTCCCCCCTCCTTTTTTATTATTGTTTTAAAAGCAGTAGTTAAAATTGTTTGACATGGGAATGCTTTTTATTGTTGATCATTTCTGGTTCTGAAAAGTTTATTACAATGGGTGAAAACAACAACCAAAAAAACCCATAAAAAGCTGGGGCTGTAATATGCTTATAGGCTAAAAAAGTACCAATAGTGTTGATTTAACCAAAGAAAATGTTCCTGGAGGTATTGTAAATTTTATGTGCCAGATGAAAAGCATTAAGTGTGTTATTTTTCACGAAGGAAAAACATTCTGATTTTTAACCATTTTGTAAATTATATTAATGCTGTAATATGGTCCTGTTCCAGGAGTGCTCGCCCCATGAGCAGGTCCCGTGGGGTGTGGGTTGGGGGCCCTGCCTGGAGCAGGGCTGGGTACAGGAAAGAAATCTTAGTTTTTTGGGCAAAACACTCATTCTTCATTTGCTTTTTGGATTGGTTTTCCCCCCCTTTTCTTTTTTGGAAGTTTCAAGCGAGCATTTTAAATGCAGCAAGAGTAAAATTTAGGGAGAAAATAAGCCGCTTTGGAATGTAGCGGAAAGCTGAGATGCTTCAGTATTTTATCTTTATTTTGCTAATTATTTGTCATGGAGATCGGAGTTGATTCCCTGAGATTTCTTTTAAGCCTCTTAAGATTAATTTTTTTTGGCTAATGGTAATTTTCCTCCGCTTGATGCTCCCCAGCTAGAGCGTTACTGCTTAGCAGCACGGCTGAGGGAATAAGCTCGAGGTTCAGGACGTGGACCAGCAAGGGGAAAAAGTGATGAGGAGAGCCAGAGGGCCTGGAAGAGCTGTAGGGATTGTGTGGAGGGTTTATAACTTGGGGGCAAGTCCGTCATCCCCACCGCTTGGGCTGGAATGGGAATTTGTACAGCAATTGTGCTTTTTGCTGGAAAATTAGTTAGCAGTTGTTGAAGAGCCCGTAGCAAATCCTTATACAATAAAGGTAAATCAAGCTCAGCATTGGTTTATATGTGATTTTTTTTCAGTTCCCTATATTAATGTGAGAGCTATAGCTTCCCCTACTGAAAACTTAATTAGGCAAACAGAATGCTATGTTAGCAGACACTTACAAACCCAATGTGCTCACAACTAGATTCAAATAAGTTAATAAGAGTTATATTAGGTGTTTCTAATGGTACTCTCCATTTTTTAAAATAAATGCTGTCTTTGGTTAATAAGCCACCTACACCTTTTTGGGTAATAGTTTAATTGAAAGCCTTGATTGTGTCCATTAAGTGACAGAGGATCCCTTCTGCTGTGTGCTGTGTTAGTGCAGGTCTCTTTGAACCCTTTATATTTGGGTGCCTGATGTAAAGCCCCCCTTAGGAAAAAGCTGGGATGAGAGAAGGAAACAATCTGTTGTGGAGTACACGCAGAAGAGCCAGCAGACAGGAGCAGAACAAATCTGCAGAGTTAGTGTGGGTGTAGGGGTGCGTGCGTGTTTGTGTGTAATGTATTTAAAATGCCAATAGCTTATGCCTTTTGAAGGCTCCAAATCATAGCTGTCATATTAGCTATACCATTTCCAAAATTAATGCCAGGAACAGACTGATACTGATTGTTCAAAAAAAGCATCATTATTCTGTGACATTTTTTTTTGGGGCTTTTGACATCCCCGCTTAAAACAGGTATGTTTCCATGCAGTGTTCCTCAAAAATTGTTTGCTGAAAGGATTTTGATTCCAAATTGAAGGTATTTTGTAAAATTTTTTTCCCCCTCCAAGAAGACAGAATAACAAAGGCAGAGGGAAGGAGCATTCTTACTTTCTTACTGATTTCAACAAATAGATTTTTGGACAAAGGACATTATTGCGAAGCCTGCAAATTTAAATTTGCTGTCAGAAATTTGAAATTTTATTATTTCATAACTGTTGCTACCCCATGTTCCTCCACGTCTGTGTGCTTCCATCTACAAAGTGGGACTGGGAAAAGGCTGCCATGTTAAGAGACTGCTGGAGGATTTAAATATAATGCTTGTGAAATGCTGAGGTCATCTAATGTAGGGCGTTTTGCTAATAAAAAGGATCAATGTCTTCAGTCTCTGCTTCAACATGACCTCTCTGTTGGTGTGATACCGTGGGTCTGAAGCGATTTTTAGCAGTGACTTTATACCATTGTAGCTGAATGCGCCTGGTTTTGTGCTACCAAGCAGAATTGCCTGTGGTTGCAAACTTTAAAACATTTATTGAACATCAGTAAAGCAGTGATTTTTGTTACGGTGTTGATACACACCATGTCTACCTTAAAATTTATTTTATCCTAATATTAACATGTGGCCAGTAAAAGTGTGTGTCTGTGTTGGGAATGGCAACCTTTATTTGGCAGAGAGAGCAGAGCCTGGTTGCCTGATAAAAATAATCTTGCCAGAACAAAAAAAAAAAAAAAGCTAAGAAAGAAGGCAACAGAGGCACAAAATTGCCATTAGTTTGTCAGCATTTTACACAAATCTTCAGTGCTAAGAAGAGATCAGAGTACAGCTTGAGAGGTCCTTTCTGAAGCCGAGATGGTTTGGGGGATTCCCTCAGAGAAGATCAGATAAGATAGTAAAAGGAGGATTCAGGCGGAAAAGTGGTTTGGAATTGCAAATCAGTGGTTTGCCCATAAGTGCTTTGGGTTAGCTGTGGTGTCTTCTGATCATATATATATATATAATTTTTTTTTCCCTCCAAAGATCTTGAGTATTTTTTCACCCATCTTTAAGCTCTCTCAGAAGGGTCCTGATTTTCAAAGGCTGCGGATGGCTGCTCACTCCAGAGCTCTGCGGGCTGATGTGAAATCACTGCTCGATCTCTCGAGGCTCCTGATCTCTGTCTCTGATAGAGCTCCTCTCTTTCAACTGCTTTAGCATAATTCAGTGCTTTCTTGAACATTGTAGGAGGTTGAATAAATATGATTTCTACAGTATGTATGTATACATAGATCTATGTATGTATATATAAAGCAATGAAACTTGGACATGCTGGGTGTTAAGCAACACGCCAAAAGCAACAGTGTCAGAACAGGACTGAAATTTATCTGTTGCTCACTGGTGATCCCACAGCTGGGCAGGATCCAGCTGAGCAAGCTGTGATGTGGTGACTGTTCTCTCTCATCCCACACAGCATACTTATATTGTAAAATATATATTAAAGTATTTGGGAATTTGGATGTACTTCATGTGATGACTGGAGGATGGTAATGTTTGGATCAAGCTCTCTAGACCTTGGGCATTTCTTTACTGATGAGAATGTAACGCCTTCATATAGGAAAAAAAAACAGATTTTGTAAGTTTAGTAACTCTGCCAACACCTGGCTGCACTGAGAGGTGAGTGGGGCTTGGGGATTTTGTTGTTCTTATCTTTTTGCTCAGCTTGGAAGAAGCAGGAGCAGAGGGGCTGGTGGCACAGGTGTCCATTTCTCCTCTGGTGGCACACGAGATGCCAGGCACAGACAGGTCACAGCAGCCTGGCAGAGGTGTCGAGGCTGTATAAAATGCCTTATCTTGCCCAGGTCTGTGAGAGCCTCATCTGGTCCTTCTGGCACGTTGTTCTCTTCATCTTGTCTTGGAGTTGTGGCCCCTGCTTTGGTCAGCAGTTTCCCTCCACCTTCACTGCTCTGCTTTCACAGAAGGCATCGTTTGAGCAGAGTTTCTGCCCCAGGTAGGAGTGGGGTGTTTTTACAGACAGCACCAGTGTCCAGCTACTCTGCTTGTCCTGCATCCCCAAAACACCTTCCACTCCTACTGTCCTTTTTCTAGTGGCTTAATACCTGTGGCTTGGTTTCATCCACGAGGCAATCGAGTTATCTCCCATCTCAAGACTGAAGATACTGTTGGCATAACACAGGTATAATTACTGTGAGTATAATCAACAAGGATTACTGCATTGATTTCTCTCTCTTCCTTTTTTCTTCAGGTGTTTAAAAAACCCCAAACTTGCATAAGAGTACATAACTTGGTAGAGTTCCCCGTTGCTGGAGGCGCTTTCAGAGCTGGAGCTCAGCTTCTCCTGGAAGGTGTAGGATCTTGCATTCTGTCAGTCTGGATTGTGGGCACGGTGTTGGCAAACCTTGGGCACAGTTACAGGGAAAGGTTGGCGTGGATCTTGGTGTGTTGTCCACCAAAATTCTGCCCCAGCTGTGCGTGGTGTGCTGGGAGCTGCTGCATCATCCCGAGGGAGCAGGGAGGGAGCTGTGGAACAGCCACAGGGATCTGGGGCTTGGGAGAGGGTTCTCCTGAATCCTCCCTCAGTTCTGACTTGAGTGCAGTTAAAAGCTGAAGAAGGTTTGGTCTCCTTGGAGATTCGGGTGAAGGTGGAAATGGCTTTAATCTTTTTGGCTAGAGGCTCCCATGAAGGTACAACCTTCCTGCTGGATCTGGCAAAGAAACTTGTTTCTTACAGGTGTAGCTTTGGTTTTTTTTGTCCTTCCTTCTCTTGCAAATGAGCATCCCTTTTTTCTTTTCTTTTACCATACCCAAGCCTCTTTTTGGAAATCCTCGTTGCCATCCAGGCACCTGCATTTCAAGTCTCTATCATGCAGATTCATTTTTCTCTTTAGGCATGTGCCATGCTGACAGGCCTCAGGCTAGAACACGCTTTTTGTCTGTGAAGGCTTTCTCTCGTGCTCTCACTGGAGTAGGTGATGCTTTGAGGTGAAGGTGGAGGGCTGTGATGTGCTGGTGGGAGCCAAGACCTGGGCTGCTGCCCCGCTTTGGAAGTCAGACTGCTCCAGACTTGTGGCTTGGATTCAGGAGTACTAAAAGGTTCACATGTATGAATGAAAGGAAGAGAGGCGTGGAGTCAAAAAAGGCCTGCTTGAAGAGAGACTTCTGAGTTTAATTTCTGCATTTGCTTTCATTTATTGAAATGCTCTGAATCTCAAGAGAAAGACTGAATTTTAGGGGTGGTGTCCTCATAAATCTGACTTTTTTTTTAATGCTGGTCTGATATGTGAACAGAGATCCTGAACATCACAGTAATCTAGATGAGAAGAGGAGCCTCAAAATCGCAGGTTATGCACGCATGGAGGTTGTATCAGAGGTTTTTTTTAGAGAGATATAGTTCTTTTTATTGAATCCTTATGGCACAGGCAATAAGTCTTGCCATCTCCTGGACTGCCCCAGGAGCATGTTCATTAACTCCCACCCTCTTCTGCATTAGCATTGGCTTCTGTGCTCCATTTAGGTTTTCTTTAGAGCATTACATAAACAACTATCATGTAAATACAGGCGTTTGTAATGGTGGTTTTAAATTAAAAAGACTTTTGGATTCATGCAAGTAGACACATGCTTGCACAAAATAACTTTTGGCTTTGCCCTAACACTTTTCAGAATAATTTAAAGGAAGAAAAGATTTGCAAACAGTTGTAAAAGAGCCATAAAAAACTGTCAAATACCAGACCTTCAGCTAATTGTAAACTGTTTTGCACTTGGAAGTCATACAACATTGATCTCATAGTTGCTTCATTAGGAAGGTGCTTCTCTGTAGCACAGGAACTGCTTGCCTAGGTAGCCACGAGCAAAAATAGCAAGAGATGTTGGGCTTGTGCTATGAATGCCCAGTATAAACTAGAATAGCTCCAGGCAACTGAAGTATTCTGTACCAAAAAGGAAGGCAAGTGTTGCAGGGAGCTGAACAGGAAAAAGCTGCAGAGCTGAAAGCTGCTTTTCTCTGCTCCCAACTGCTTCACCCTAGAAAAGGCACAGCATCTGCAGCCCTTTGCGGGCAGGATGGCAGAGGTGGGGTGTGTTTTGGAAGGATCCACTGGCACAAGAGGATGCAGTTCTGGGTGATGAGTGTGGTAGCACTTGCAGGCTTCCTCTCTGACTGGCTGTCCTTATGGAGTATGGTTTAATCTTCAATTTTCAGAGGAAGATGTGAAAAAAAATAAAAATCTTTCCTGGACAGAGAATTGGCTGACATCCCCAGCCAGCTGGTTAGTTGTGTATTTTTTTTCCAGTATACCAAGGAAGACAAGCATTCATGGTCAGCGTTTTCTGGTTGGGATAAATAAAAAATGTAGTCCATTTGACTAGATAGGTGGAAAAACTTTTCTCTGAACTCGGCTCTGATTCTGCAGCTGGGCAGCGTTTTGCTTGAAGAACGTGCCTAGCTCTTGGAATTGTGTCCTTCCAATGCTGCAAACCAGAGTGTCTGCTTCAGGGAAATATTAATAGCAACCCACTGGGTCTCATCCTACTGTGTTCACTCTCAGTCTCTCTCCTTTAACCAGTTTCTAAAGCTCTATCATTAAATCTCTTTAAGAAGGGAAATTCTTGCCTTTGTGTGTTGGCTGAGCTGATGAATGGTCGCCTGTTATCTGCTGGGTCCATGACTGAGTCAGGCTGTCAGAGACACAGAGCTGAAGTCAAAGGGACTTTATTTCAGGCTTCTCTACCTCCTCTGGCTTAGCCATGGAGTGGATTCTCTTCCCATCTGTTTCTGCAGCAGAAAGCTCCTGTTTGACAAGAGGGAGGACTGGGGATTTTATCTGGCCCAGCCATTTCCCTTCTTGATTTCCTTCCCCTGCAGCAATCTCGTGCTGATCCTTCACCTCCAGCCATGGGTTCAGGACGTGGCCCCCTTTACAATGACTTTTTTCAGCTGCTAAACAAGGGGAGGGAAAACCAATGTGTCATTGCTCACCCCTGGTGAATTTGGCCATCACCCACAGGTGCCCAGTTGCTTCAATTCTGTGCTGGCAGCTGAATGCCCTGGTTTGCAGGTGTTGATCTGCTACTCAGGAGGTTAAAATCATGCAGCTTCTTCTAAATAAGTGTCAGCTTTTCTCTAAAAAACTGGCATGTGAGCTACTGGCAACAGGGCTGTGAGACAGAGTCCAGCTTCGGTGCAGTCAGTAGGGCAGAGTGCACGTACATGGTGTTCAGAGCAGTTTCAGTATATTTTATATATATTGGATAATGCAGCTGAAGCATGGAGGCGAGGAGATGTTCTCCCCTACCCCAGAAGTAGCTCCAAGTAGGGAGTGAGTTTCCAAACTTTAATCCAGGTTGTCCTGCTGATTATTTCATTTTTACTAGATGCTGAATTCTTGGCCAAAAGGTGTTGCAGGGGACAGGATGGGGTGGCAGGAGACAGCCTACAGCAACACGCAGGGAAAAATTGGGAAATAGTGCACCACTTAGTAATTCAAGGAGAAATTCCTGGACATACAGATAATGCAAATGGGGAAAAAAATAGAACCCTGAAAATCATCTTTGTACCCAGATTCACACCAGGTACCATCACCATGGTCTGGTGGGCTGAGGCACCTCTGTCCTTGCTCGCTTGGGTGTGACTTCTGCGATTCATTCACCTTCCTCATCACGTCAGAGAGGCACTGAACCATCCCACAGATTTTGGCCTGGCTGACTGTAATAACTCAGCTTTGTGTTTTATTATGGTATGCTTAAGTGGTTGGGAAAGCATCAGGAAATGGGAAGGGACTGCACACTGCACAGCTCGGTCAGCCCTGGTGAGTGATGCCCCCATGACTCCAAGGTGGTGAGACCAGTTGGTGTTCCCTGCTTAATGTCTGACAGTCCTGCCCTTCTCTGACTCAGCTGCTGCTCACGGTGAGTTCTCTTGCATCTTCTTGCCTCATCCTTTTATTATTTTTATTTTTTAATGTGTATCTTTGTTTCCAAAGCTTTCTCCATCGTGATGACCGATGGGGCTGTGGCTGCTAGGCACTGCTCTGACTTGAGACTGCTTTTGCATCTCTTCATGACCTTGTTCTGCCTTGCAGAGATTAAGTTCATCCCACTTTTCCCAGCTTGCCTCAGCTTTTCCCCATTTTAACCCCCTTCCTGTATCCTGGAGTCATCAGTAGCGAAGCTCAAATAGTTCCCTGTCCCCTGGCAGCACTTTTGTTTCCCAATTACAGCCCTGTTGGGTATGAGGGGGCCTGTCTCAGAGAAACATCTTCTTTTTCGACTCTCATCTGGAATGTACTTTTACAGAAGCACTGTCATCCAGTGGAACAGGGCACTGGGGTCTGTCACACATTGTGGGAGGGGATTGTGAGATCCTTATCCTGCAGCTGGGCAGTCGGAGGTACAGGGGGATGTGCAGCTGAACAGAAAGTCCATCAAAGAGAGGAAAACTAAGCATGGACCTCCTGATGGAACCTCCAGCTGGTGGCTGAACTCCAGGATTGTTTTTTCCCCACAGTGACAGCCTTAGTTGATCTCCAGAAACTGCCACAATATGAATATTCAGTGCTAATTAAATATGCACAGTGTGGTAAGCCAGGGTGAGGATCTCGAGGTCTTGATGAACTTTGTGACAGCTTTACTCTGTTGTAGGGCCACGACTAATGCAGGAATTGATTTCTCAGCTCGGGCTTCACCGTTTGAGCAGAATTCATCCCTGTTTGCTTTTCATAATAGCGTTATTACACCTTGCTGGCAGCAGGACAAGGGAGAAGCAACCACGCAGCTTTTCATTCCTCGTGTGCTCCTGTGCAATAATCAACGGTGGTGAGCACCAGCCTGTCAGGCTTGGATTTTGCATATCTGATGTGTTATCAGCTGACTATCACGGTATTAACGCTGCTCATGTAAAACACTCCTGGTTTAACTCGGAATTTTCCAACCGTACAGGACAGAGACCCCAAGAGTTTCAGTATTAAAGGAAAAGGATGGGAGGGGGGAGGGGGATAAAAGCAAAGCCGTGCTGCTGTAGAAAGAATACAAAAAAAAAATACATCTTTTTCTTTTAAACTTTTCTTTTTCTCCTGATCTACTTTGTGTATGACTCATGAGCCGGGCTCTAAAATGGCCTCCAAACATGCATGCATAATTTTGCACATCCGAGTGTCTGCATATGCAGTGCTCTTAAATATCCCGAGGCGTTGGCTTTGCTGCTGGGGCGGAGCAGGGAAGGGGCAAAGGAGCTCATCCCTAGAAGGGCCCAAATTTGTGTCCTCATCGCTTCCCCGATGGCCTTACCCAGCCTTCCGTGTGCTCGGGTCAGCCACCAGCATCTGTGCAACCTGCTCCTCTCCACGGGTTTATATTGGGCTCGTTAGCTTGGAAAATGCATCCTTTTTTTTTAGTTTAGGGTATTTTTTTTTCTGGTTATTTTTTTTTTGTTTGTTTTGGTCTTTTCTTTGTGAAAAGATCGGAGGGAGAGCCAGGCTTTGGAAAAAGTCACACCTGAAAAATTAAAAATGAGGCCGTGAGCACTTTGGGTCAATGGCATTGTTTTTTTTAACCCATTAACAACAGGGCAGTGGGTCCTGCCACCTCTGCCCATGGAATCTGCAGATAAATAGACTAAAAATGAGATCTGCTTACCTTTTTTTTCTTTTTCTTTCAATGATTCCTGATGGACACCCTTTTAAAGCATGGTGTTATCAGTGCTGCTCATTTTTGTGAAATAATTAAGAGCTCTTAAATGGCTCACAGGTGTCGGAACAGGGTTTTCACCCTCAGGAGGGGATGTACAAACTGTGTTCAGCTGAGATGATGGAGGCCAGTTTGCAGCCAGTCAAGGGTGGCACTTTCAACAGTTTATGATAATAAACCCCAATTTTAGGGGCTGTGTGCAGATGACATCCCCTTTTCTGAAAGTGCCTTGCATGTGCAGTTGTACTCGACACGTGTTTCAGGTGCTGCTGTTGGCTGGGGTAGGGTGAGCATACCTGACATAGCAGAAAGGTGTTGATTTGATTAAAATTTGCCTCTATTGTCTGGCAGAAGCCCTGAAGCCCCCTTTTACCCTTTCTGCTTGCAGAAAGAAGTGCAATTTTCATTCAGCATAGATGTTTCCCTTTCATCCCTGAAGCTAATTTTTTTTTTTCCTGCAGCAGTTTTGGTGAAATTATGTATCACTTGTGATAATTCATTTTAAAAATTCCTGAGCTGTGTGGCGTACTTTCATGAAAATTCATTTAGATAAAATTAGATATTATTGTTTAATGAGGTGGCATTTCAATTTAGACCTTGCATCATGCATATACCAAGAGTTTTTTATGGAATAGTTAGGTTCATTTGAGTAATAAAGGCTGAATCATGGGGGCTTTAATTCTTAATCGCTGTGAGGATTGTTATCTGTGGGATGTGAGCTGTCTTAGTGGTATTCAATCAAGTGTCCACTTAGCCGTGACCAGAAGTAATTGCTCCCAAGTGGGTTGCACAATGACCTGTTAATACTTGCTTTGACCCTCTGACCTTGTCTGCCCCATTGTTTAGGATTTTATAGCGAGCGAGTCTGCATTTCTGTGGGGTCAAGTAGATATCTGAGGTCAAACATTTTCTGATTACTCCACGGTGTACACTGTAAGGCCGTGGAGTTGTTGCATAGCAATAGTCACCGCTCCGGAGCAGGACGCGCGGGGTTGGGAAATTGTCTTCCTGAATGCATGTAAACAGTTTAATATTTTACTGAAAGAGGTTCATCTTGTAAATTAGGTATGAATAATACATTTGTAATTACTACTCATGTCTTTAAACACTTGTGTCTTAATTGGCTTGGGTATTTTTTTAATGTATTTGCGTTTTGTCTGGGAAGTTAATTGTAACTTGCAGAGATGGCAGGCGAGTTGCGTGGACTGGGAATGGCTCTGTCCTGCATCCCTTTGGCACCTGGGCTTGTGTCAGTGCTTCTGGATGAGTTGGAGTGGGGATTGCTTCATCCCTGCTTCGGACTGCTGCCACAGACTGCTTTATGTGCCTCTCACAGCCTTCCAGAATTAGTTTGACCTACTTGTTGATGACGGCGACCCGTGGCCGGTTGGGATGTCCTGTGTTAATTTATTGGCCATATTTAAATGTTGCTGGGAGCGTGGTCATATTGTGCAGTCATTTGCAGGGGGACTGGCCGTGTTGTGTAGCTGAAATGTGGTATTTTCTTCTCAGTATATCTGGCACAAACAAAGCCTTGGTATTGTTTGCAGTGCTACTCCCTCTTTTCGTGTCGTGTTTCCTGAGTTCAGTAGCCAAAACACTTCAGAACGCCCTTCAGCCTTGTGGGTCAGCTTTGCTCTGAAATAAGTTACATGCCCATCTCTCTGCATTTCATCCTAAGGAAAATATTGTGATCCTCGCTCCCTGAGCAGGGCTGGTGGGATGACACAAAGCAGTTGGATCGGGATGCAGTTTGGGGACAAACACAGCTAGCGTTCCTCTCAGAGAGGCAGACTATAGGCAACTGAGTAAGCAAGAAGCGAGTGCTAGAGACAAAATTATATAGCATATGTGGGGGAGAAAAACAAAACAGTGACTCTGTTTCCACTGCCAGAATATTTCAAAACAAACAAACAAGAGCGTGCAGCAAAGCACGCCTTGCAGCGAAGGGAACCTGGGGCTTTTCCTCGCTGCGCCTGAGGCTGTGTGTGGATCTGCTCGTGCCAGAATGCTCTGGAGAGCTTGGACCATCCCTGCTCGGATTCTCACGTCATGTTGCTTCATTGGATGGAGCCATCTCTTGTCCTGGGGCCTGTGAAGACCCCTGGTAAGGGGGACCAGGAACGGGGGGATTCAACCTCATTCCCTCGGAGCCAGAAGGGTGGTGAGGCTGTGGGGGACAGTGCTGGGAAGGCGGCAGCTCTTACCAGGTGCATGTCTTAGGGTTGATGGTTACACAAAAAGTGTATCAGGACAAGAGCAAACGGCATCACGTTGCTCTGGGAAAATATAGTTTGGGTGATATGAAAGATTTCATTCCTGAAAGGATGCTCAGGCACTGAACAGTCTTCCTGGGGACGTGGTGGAGTCCCTGTCCCTGGAAATGCTCAGAAAATGTGAGGATGTAGGGCCTAGGGACAAGGTTTAGTGGCAAAGCTGGGTTAATGGTTGGGCTCTGGATCCCACACTGGGAGGAACTCACTTTTCGGGGAAAGATCTTGTGCCCAACCCAAAATAAACAGAATATTTCTTAACTTTCAAAAGGAATGTGACCAGATGCTGTGGAAGTGAAAGACTCCGTTTAACACAGATACTGCAGCCTTGATCTTGTTTTGGTTTTTTGTTGATTTTTTTTTTTTTAATGTGGGAAAACATCTGAGATGTTGCAGAGGGCTTTGGGGAAGCCTGTGTTTCCCACACGCTCAGGTCTGTGCAGTGCCTTTGTAGGTGGTGTGTGGTTTGTGTCAGTCGTCAGTCAGGTGCTAATGGTGATGGAGCTGTGTTCAGCCTCTGAACCCAGTGCTGAGCACGCTGATCTCTGCAAGCACATTCACACAAGCTGGGGGAGCTGCAGGCTTGTAGCCACAGTTTTCAGCCATCTCTAGAGTTCCCTTCTGCAGCTCAGACGAAGGCAGAATTCCACTTCAGCCTCAGACATAGCTGTGATGAGCCCTTCCTTTGCCGTGGTATCAATTTAGCTATTTCATCTTTTCTCCTGCAGACTGAGCAGCAGCACAGATTGGCCCTTATAATTAATTTCGTGCAGGAAGCAAGAGCTGAATGTTCCAGCGTCTCAGATTTTCATTCTGGTTGAAGAGGGCATTCCTCATACCTGCCACTCTTCCAGTTTCAATCCTTTCAAGGAAAATGTGACACTTCTCATGGGACTGGGCCTGGGTTTGGAGATGGAAGTTTTAGGTGATCAGTGTAACATCCTCACTGGATGCACATTGGAGCAGCTGTTGATGATCCAAGTGAATAAAAGGATTAAAAAAATCCTACTACAGTTGTTGGGGCATTTTGTGGCGCTCTGAGCTTTTCCTGTAACGACTGGCTGCATCTTGTTGCTTTTCTGAATCCCCTATCCAGAGTGTCTCACAAGAAAGTGAAACTCCTGTGTCAGCCTAGCCATGTCCCCACGTGATAACGGCGCTGTGTGCCTTCTCCCATTAGTTTGTGTTTGGAAAAGGTTTTTTTTAATTAATGCTGTGTACCTCTTAGCATGGTCCTAGGAGACCTACCATGGTCCTGCCAGGCACTGAACAGCCCTGAGAGTTGTCATAACTTTAAATGAGAAGCAGCGGCGCCCAGCACCTTCCAGGATAGCGCAATTTAAAAAAGAAAAAAAAAACAACCCCGCACAACAAAAAACATGAGATGTAGTTATGCAAATTATGACCTTTAAATGCATTTTATATTTGGATTGAAGTTGCTAACGCATTCTTTCCAAGTTCTGTCTTTTCAGTGCAATTCTGCTTTCAGGTTCTTCCCCTTTGTATCGGTGGAGCGGTGCCGGTGCTGCAGAGGGAGCGCAGGACACGATGACAGGGAAAAGCAACCATGGGATGGGCAGTGCTCAGTGAGAGAGGAGCCTAAATAGGTGGATTTTAATTTCTCTGGAGGGTCTGAGCACGTTTAACTAGATGGCAGATTCCTCATTAGCTAGATGGATTAAAATTGGTATCATGGCTGATGCCTATCCTGACTAATACGTGTAAGTAACAGCTCGCTCTGCTGGAGCTATTGGATGTGGCTTGGGTGGAGGAGAGGAATTGGCTTCTGCGGAGGATATTTGCAAAAAGTCACATTTCCACCATATGTTAGCAGGAGTCTCTTTGGATGCAGGTTTTGGATGGAGTCCTCTGTTGCTGTAATCTGGTTTGTCCTTTTCCTACCACTAGTTCTGAATCATACCAACTACTTGGGCTCTTCTCTGTGTTTCCTGAAGGACAGTGGGAACATTTCTGCTGGCTCAGCTGCCTTTCGCTTCTTACTTCATCTTGATGAAGAAGTAAGGTCTGGAGCACTGAAGGAGAAATTTTGTGTCGGTAAGGAGTGAGAAGGGCTGCAAAAGGAAAGTCAGGAAATTCTGCCAAATTTAAAAAAAAAAAAA